>JAMWET010002155.1:0-84624 GCA_024036415.1 Prochilodus magdalenae | reverse complement strand
TGCAGAGCCTACAATAAAATACTTGTTGTTCATTTTTGCTATTTACCTGTTTGTTTGTTAGTTACTTTGCATATTAGCTCAATTCCAACCATGCAGTATACGTTATTCACCAATTACATACATACTCTTAATGACTAAGTCACTCTGCATGCGAAAAATCACATGCAAGCTGCGCCTGTGCTGACATCTGCGAACAAGCACTTAAGCCGTATGCCTCTACGCACTGTTGTCATCATTTCTCACTGTACCAGAGCTCTCAAAGCAACGAAGAGAGGGACCTGGCTCATACTCGACACTAGATGCAATTACGGTGATTAAGAAACCGCAGGCACGCCGCGCTCGGTGATTTCTGTCGGAAAGGTAAATAGCGGAATATCATTGTGTCATCTTCCAGGAGCGGTAATTATTCCGTAAATACCGATGGAGGCATTTCTCTCGGCTTCAACACCTCAACAACAGGCTGCTGAGGAGATCTGCCAGATGGGTGTGACGGAGAGGTGTGTGTTTACACAACAGAATGGCGATTAGCATCAATTGCCCAGGCCGTGGTGTTCCAGCGGTGGTTCCGAATTGAATCCTATGAATTCCCATTATGTTTTTCCTCATGGCTGGAATGTGATCCCAGAACATCCCCCAACAACCACAAATAAAGAGCAGGTCCTACCCATGTGACCTTCTTTGGGTAGCTTTTAAAAGGACTTATTTATCCCAGCAACCAGCAATGATGTCACTTAGCAATGGTCCATTCATCATAAGATTCCCACACAGTGTGAACAGCAGCTGCTGTAATGGGGATACATGTTTTTCATTGCACAGCAACGATATAAATAATCAACCTACTTTTAAAATTATCTCTACCCTTTTGTGAATTCACCATTAGCACCACAAAGGCTTGTGGGAAGGAAAATATGAGCGTCACCATTTCTTACACAACAGTAGCCCCTCTGAAGAAGTGCAGAGGGTTCGTTACTTTCTAGCCAAAGCATTTGCGGTTTGAATCGCGAATGGGGTGCTAAGGGATTTGGACCGTTGAGAAGAGGACTGCTGGTATCAGTGCCTCTACAGCTCCACTCTCGGATACTACAGTGTCTTAGAATGTGGTGGGCCGTTTCCAGCTGCCTGTAAAGAGCTATAAAGAGCTCTAATAGCTGTACTTGAGTCTGGATGAGCCATGTGTTAAACAGCAAATACTGGAGGCCAAAGGCATGGAAGCAACCAATGATGTTCCAGGGATATTATAGAACGTGCCAGTAATCACCGCAGCATACTGACATCCAGTTAAACGGTTCTGTGGAGTAATTATTTGGATTTTACTCGGCCTGTAGGATATTACAGGGGAAAGGATCACTTTGCTGGTAACAGTCTGTTGAATTGAACCTTCTTTATTTCTTTACCAGCTCATAATTAAAGGCATTCAGGAGAATTTGAATATCTGGATCTGATTAGAGCTGCAATACAACTCTGCAAAGAGCCGAACGGATTCATTTCCAAAAGCAGCCATAAATAGAATATCTCAGGATTGCTTTATAGTTCATGCGATTATTTTTGTGATTATATATCGTGATTATTTGATTCTTGATCTTGCTCTTTACTGGCTCTTCTTCATCTTAATCTCGCCCCACAGTTTTTTACAGTATCAAGACTATAACTGCACAATATCTGGCCTGATCAGGAATGGTGGGCTTCCACACAGCTTCTTGATTGGACATGCATTTATCCATATCATTGTTGAGTTATTTACCCATAGGAATGGATGGGGTGCAAATGTCCAACTTAACTCATAACAAAACATTTATATTTTTTTAACATCATTAGCAACAATAGCCTATGGTAATAGATGCACTTGCACTTTAACTAGACCTATACACTTGGACATCTACACTGTGTATCTGTACTGTAAGATACGTGTGCCTGAACACTGTACTGTGCTGTTTGCACCTCAGATCTAGTTCTCTAACATACTGATATACAGTTACTACTCCTCCACATGTTGCAGGTGTCTTACTGTTCATGCACATATTGTATTGTGTTCTTTGTCCATTATTTTAAAATAGTACTGTATTTGTTAGAAGTAGTACTGTAGTTGAACCTTTTTAACCATGTAGGTTATTGTAAGATGATATATATTAGCTTATATATTGGTTCAGCACATCTTACCAAAATCATCTAACGATGATATCCATGGACAATCACCACTCTGCACTTACATTTAGCATATTAATACTTGCAGATATAGACTGACCTACTGTTATCTCCATCCATATTGTATATCTGTAGTGTGTATATATATATATATATATATATATATATATATATATATATATATATATATATACACATATACATATATATATATATATATATATATATACAAATATATTCTATGCCCTGTATATACCCTGCATCTCTCATCTACCTTAGGCTTGCCATAGTGCTACATGGAAATGTGCACTTCTGCATATATCATAGTTTTATCCACAACTTTATATTACTGTATTCAAAAACTGTATATTATTATAAACAGAGATTTTACTGCGTAGTATTGTATATATTTATTGTCTAATGTATATTTTTCGTATTTAGTTACTGTGAGGGACTACACACCTAATTGTGACAACATCTGCTATAAAAGTTGCAATATCAATAAATTTTACTTGACAAGTACAGTGGATGCACTGCACCACAGTGGTCAGGGATACATTCCATCAGGAGCACAACATTCCATTTATGGTCAGCAGAACCCGGAATTCATCCAAAAGCTGAATTAGAAACACTGACATTTACGGTATTTAGCTGACGCTCTTATCCAGAGCGACTTACAAGGTTAATCATATTACAGGTAGGCCAGTGTAGTGTTAGGAGTCTTGCCCATGGACTCTTATTGGTGTAGCACAGCATAGTCACTCAGCCTGGGATTCGAACCCCAGTCTCCCACGTGTGGTGGTGGCTACTTGGTGGGTAGTGGTGTTATCCGCTGAGCTACACCAACCACCTCACTGTGTTCAAAACACTCTTTAGGGCCAAACAGCAGTTAACACCAAAGCCTCAGAAAGAGGCAGTAGTACCACTGTTACCCCAGTAATGCTATCAGTGGGCCTACACTTCCGGCGCCGCTCTAGTGGCAGCCAGTTACAGCAGCGTTTGCTCACCGTGAGCTTTTTCTCTTATTTTCTCTTTTTTCTTATAGTACTTTCTTAGTTCAGTTACTTCTTACACTGTCCGCACACCATGGACATTAAACTCGTGAAGCTTGCGCTTTTATTCTACCATGCGCAATAAAACAGCTGTTTTCTGGGTTGAAATTTTTAGTATTTAATTATATATTTTTCTGTACTTTCTGTATATAGATCTGTATATAGATTATTTCTATATTTCCTGACACTTCTGTTGTTTCTTCTGTGCTGCTGTGACATTGCAAATTTCCCCAGTGTGGGATCAATAAAGGATTATCTTATCTTAGTATTAATACAGCTCCATTTTCAACATATCTTCAATTCTCTTCAAGAAGCGCCAAAGAACAAGTTTTTCCCACATGAGCTTATAAATGTAGCATGATATTTTGAGGAATTAACGATCAGTTGTCAACTACCACTGCAGACATTTTGCAAAACCATTTGCTGCAGTGGTTCCGTCCGTTTTCTCAACACCATTGTTTGCGAATTAACAGGCACCAGTCGAACTTGGCGAAGTCCTTCGAGTACAGTAGTTCCGTCTCCAAGCTTTTAGACATTATTGCTCCGTAAATTAGACACTCCTACTACATTTTCCCTACATCCTCCCTCCCTCTCTCTGCGTCCAGCATTAATGACTTGAGGTCAGTGCTCTGTAATGAAACAGTGGGAGGCGGCGAGGTCGAGGCTGAGAGCCAAGGAGAAGGAGAGAGAGAGTGCTTCACTCATTAAGATAACACGGGTGTAAACGCAATTCATCAGGCTACAGCCCACTACTGTCATACACTCCCAACAACAATACTCCACAAATCACCAGGCTAATCAGCCACGGGGCCCATCATGTCAATTAGATATCTATCATTAATGGAAGCGCATGATTTTTTTTATGAACTGGTTATTTATGAACACTGGGTCTCTATAAAACATGCAAGAAGAGGAGTTATTTTTAAAAATCTGAACCTTTGTGCAAGTTTGTATTGAGAAAAGCAAAGCAAACGTAACAAAGACATTCCCTTTGGTCATTTTTGTCTTTTTAATTAAGAAAAAAGGTGGAAAAGATAAAAGTGCAGACTTTAAGTTACTGATAAACATTAGAAACTCAATTCCCTATGTTACAACTATGTAATAACAATGTAGTTACACAGTTACACCTATGTAATACACCTAAAATACATAACCACACAACAACAATGATTCTAGACATCTAAGGTCTCATATAATGCCTTATGTTTCTAATTTCTAACTATTTCTAGCAAATAAATGGCAAAAAAACCTGTAACTTTAAAAAAAATAGTCCATTAGCAAACCACTGTGTTGAGTAGCATTCATAACAGTGAATATTACATCCATAATACTTATGGACCTCTGTTCCATCATCTGATTTTCCAAAGCGGTTAAGTAGTTCGGAGTTCCCTAAAACTGCACTGAGAAACTTCGTGCTACCAACACTACCATTCTTGCATTCCAAGTGCCAATGATATTTGGACGAAAGTGCAGTTTCATTGTACCTGAGGCTATGTGTCCTCCCCTGCACTACCCTTTCCCTTTCTTTCCTTCGCACGCCCTGTGACAAGTCAAGGGGAGGCGCCGTGCCGCTTTCTCCCTCAAATGGGCCAGAAAATGATGTCTGATGTGTCAATGCAAAAAAGGCCTTCTCCCCCCCCCAGAGCATGATGGATGGAGCTGTCGCTGATGCGGCCTCTCAATTAAGTGGCTGTGTCTAAACAACGTTTATCTGCAATTTGCCTCAGTAGCAGACCACAGCATTCCTCAGCCCCCATCCTCCACTGCTCTGACACACAGACCTGTAATTGAAGGCAAGTGTGAACATCTGTGAACATCTTCACTCCAGATCCAAGCCAAATAGAGATGATAGATGTGTTGATAATGCCTGTTGCGAAGTTGACAGGCAGGCTGTTTGTTTATCATTGAGCTGTTTCCTTCATTTTCCAGTTGGAATAGACGGCTTAGGAAAGAAGCATGTGTGGTGCAGTAGTACATGGATGTCAATATGCTAGCATCATATTTTGCTTAGTTTACTATAAAACTGTAAAGCAGATGGTTTTCTGAACTCACTCACATTATCATGTATGCATTATTATACAATGATATCTTACTAGCACTTGCCCACTATCAATTTATTTAAGGCTTAAATATTCTAAAAATTATTTTTTCTTTTTTTGAGGGGGGTTTGAGGTGGACATTTAAAATATCTTCTATGAAAAGACATCATTTCTATTTTAGCTGTCAATACTGAACTTTATAAATGAATATTAGCACTGTCCAAAGCTAAAACATGTATCTCCATTTTTGCTGAATTTTACGTTTACAGTTTTATAATGAATGGACCATCAGAAATAAATAAAGTTATTTTAATTTATGTCATTTTGTGATTAATAGCTCTTCTGTAACCTCTGCCCATTTTATGGTAATAATGTATGTCTTACTCGTGCAATATGTACAGAACTGTGACACAGCAATTTCTTTCGGGATCAATAAAGTGTTATCTTATCTTATCTTATCTTATCTTAAACAAACTCCCTTAGAGAAAGGTCTGATTCTATTGAACTACATTAAAGTTAAAGTTGTAAAGTTGTAAAGTCCTGTAAAGTTGCCATTTCGGAGATACTTGTTTTCCTTTGGACAGCAACGATATGCCCTTCTCAAAATAACATTGGACAAGAAGTCTAGCTTACTTAAGTTCACTTTTTAAAAAACTTTCCAGTCTCCTTAGCCTGGATGTGGTGGCTGAATCAGTCAGATGAAATAATTTGAATTCCAATTAATAGTTGGAATTAATCATCCTCCAGAAAAGGCCAAAATAAAAAGAATTTCACTTCAAATAATAACTGAAATTATTAAATAATCAAATTAATTGATTATTTCCAATAACCGAAAGAGTGAAAATGCTTAGAGTACACTCTTCGTCATGGTGTTTCACTGTAATTGTTTTTACAGAGGTGACCAGAACCAGAACTTGACAAACATGGCTTACAAAAACATTTTCTATATATCCTGCATGACAAGTCACTGTTTTCTTCATGACTTGGGTCGTAATAAACATTTTCAATTTATAAATAAGGAACAAAATTCAGAAAAGTTTTGGTTGAGATGGGGGAAGTTGAGATTTTCTTCTGTTTTGTTTGCAGCTTCTTATTCAGATTTCTGTTCAGAAAAGCATTACATTCTGGTTATGGTGCACCATTCAGGTAACTGCTGCATCAGTTAAGGTGGATGGAAGAAGTCGAATGCAGTTACATACATGCTTTTACGTAATTCCACCAGCGAGGTCTCCAAATCCCAAATCCTATACTTACACTAAACACTTAACACTCACTCAAAAACATCAAACTCAAACCAAAACAAACAGTTTTAACACTTTTTCTGATTTTGATCGTAAACCTAATGCAAGGTTTCACAGATCATTTCTAAACAGTACAAACTATGTAAACAGTATAAGTTATAGTGGGACAAAAGTTTATGTTTAATGAGCAGCAAGGAACATAAAAATGTAGTGAGTGCAAAGTACAGATTTTCTTTTGAATTATAATGAATAAGACTAAAAAGGATTTAGTGCCAACCATTTTTTTAGTAGAGTACAAATACCTAAAAATACCGAAATACTTGCTACCTCTGCATGCAAAGTACCAACAATGTCATCTGACTAAACATATGCTAACAGAGCGTCTTGGTAACAAGGTGAACTGATGTCTATCATAAGAAGTAGAAAACGTGTGTATGTTATAGCAGCTTATGTGCGTCGGTTGTGTTATATCAGTAATGTTACATGAGTAACGTTTTACTAGATGTATATTAAGTTGCCTTTTCCAATCAGCTAGAGAAAAGGTGATCATGCATGTGAGTTTTACTTAATAGGCTATAAATTGTTAGTTTTGTTTTGTTTTGGGCAAATGTGAAAGTGAATATCAACATGAATAACAATCATGATGTTTTATAATACGTGTTATAACAAATATCAAATTGACACGAGTAACATTAAGGTTAGCTTTTCTTTATTTTACAATAATCTCTTTATCTGATTACAGTTGGTTTCTTCATTTTCCACAGAGAATATACAATTATTGTAACTTGCCCATAGAAATCATTTGTGTGTTACACCAGAAATATTATGTGCCTAACTTTTTCCTAAATTTTTTTTTTATGTAGGTTCATTTAATTCCCAATATTGTGCTAATGTTTTACAATATTATGTGGATAATATTTTGCTCACAACATCTTGTTTATCATGTAAGTACAGTTTACCAAGCAAACGGGATATGAGAATATGACGATATTAAACTAGGAATTTATACAAGTTTTAGCTAATTTACCTAAAGGGTTTATTGTCCAATATAGACCAATGACTTTCATATGAAACTGAAGAATATATATATATATATATATCGTCACTGTCCAATGAAAAACATGTATCTCCATTTTTGTAGATTTTTACTTTTATGCCTAATTTGATCTGCTATTTACACTGTGTGGAAATTTCATGAAGAATGAACCAACAGAAATGGCCCAAACCTGCTTGAAAAGACGTCTGGTTCCATTGACTTCCATTCAAAATACATGAGGTTTTTGGCCTCACCTGTAAAGTTGCCATTTTGGAAATACCTGTTTTACTTTGGACAGCGACGATATATATATATATATATATATATATATTTTTTTTTTTTTTTTTTTTCAATGAGCTAGCACAAGCTATTAACATAAATGTATTTTATGTATAAAAAAATATACATATATATATATATTTTTACATAGATGTTAAAGTAAACAAGCTCTTAACATGAATGTTCCCTCTGGGACCTAATTTACAACAATTTTTTTACATAGATGTGAAAGTAAATTTCTGAATCTGTGATGGATTATAATACATGCAGTGTTAGAACAGCAATGTTACATCACTAATATTTTACTGGCAACACGCCAAGGTTAGTTTACCTTTACTGTGCAAACAGCCTAATAGCTTATTACAGTTGGTTATTACAGTTTCTCACAAAGAATATGCAATGTGTGTTGAACTGGCATGAGTGTTATCATATGTGAGCGGTTAGCAGTTTGCTAACACATTGGTATCTGGGCTAATATTTTGCTAACATTAACTGATCTCATTGGTTTACGGCAAAGTTGTTTACTTTTTACTGTTTTCCAAAAAGCTGAGGTAACTTTCTTTAATGCTATGAAGAGTGATCTGATGTGTGAGGTCAGAGCAGCAGTGACACGAGGCTAACCTTTTGCTAGCAGCATATTAGTTCATTTTCCTTCACTCAGCAGCCCTAAATGATCCACCTCAGGGCATTTGAATGTAGTAAGCTAGATTCTGGCCAGCTCATCTGCGGTATTCTACCACTCTCTCATCCTCTCTGTCATGGACAAACAACGGGTGAGTCACATGGGCGATGCTTTAATTCACCGCAAGCCCGCCTGGGCCCCCTGGTTTGAACATGTACAGCAGGAGCAGAGCACAACATGGTCTTTCATGTCAATCAGCAAGCAGCCCATGGGCCAGTGCGCACCTTTCTGCGGGGCCGGCAGCACACACAGCTCGGCTTTGTTTGGAAATGAAAAGTCGCCTGTAACGGGGCAAGGCTGGAGGTGCTAAAGCGGAGGGGTCAGGTACCAAGGAGGGCCAGCTGAACGTGCTGAAACTCCTGAGTGACTCAGTCTAGCCGTGAGATCTGCTGCTGTGAAAGGGCTTTATCAGGGCGGCGGAACTCTTTAAGCTTCATTCGCGGCCTTGATGCTGCTTTGCGGAGGGCTTCATTCGGCTGCGGAGTCAATGAAAGAGCGTATTATACACGCAGCATGGAGGAAAGGGTGCGGACTCCGCTCCTGCTGCCGTAACCCGAAGCCCCTGAGCTGCCATTTTTAAGAGGTGTGAGAGGGGGCAAGGAGGCCGTCATGGAGAAACAAACAGCCAAGTGTGCAGGGAGCCTGCTGGGTTGCCACGCCTTGACCTGTCTGAAGGGCAAGGTCAGGTTAGTGTGCACAACATGTCTTATTCAACCAATACAGAGTCGATATATATATATATACTAACTCATCATCAAAAGAATAGCTGCACCCAGGTGTGGGGTTGCAGTGGTGTTGGGAAGGAAGATAAAGGTTACCAGGAACAGTAAATGATGATACATTTAGACTGATATGATCAATATTTATTGAGCTACACATACAGAAGTAGTGTCACTTAGTCAGGCCGCCATGTTTGCTACACGGCAGACATCTCGGTATGGAGCTGTAGAGGTTCCTAATGGAGTCCTGTGATAATCCATCCCATGCAGCTTCAATATCTTCACAGTTTCTGCAGATGGTGGAGTAGGGGTGGAGGTGGAGGGACACAAGGCCTTCTGGACATGTGACACGTGCAAACGAACCAGTGGACTTGGCGCTGACCACAGTCGCCTCCACCAAGATAAAACCAGGACTCTGAGTCACTCCATGACAGTCTGGCATGACACCACTGCAGTCTTTGGTGACACTGACTGGTGTTAAGGACATTGTAATGGTCTATGTGCATGTAGGGCTGTGTTGTGCAGCCTTCCTCCAATGCTCCTGGCACTAACAGACTCATGTAGGAGATCACTGCTCACTGACTATCTTCAGTCATGGCTAATGGGTCACTCATCCCCCATTGGTTGTCGCTCTCTGTGATTTATGTAGGTCTACCAGATCCTTTATGTCGCTGATGCATGTCTTAAAATGGTGGTATTCTATTGTATGGAGTTCAATGCGTCAAAAAGATAATCTCGCTTTCCGGAATTCTTGTAACTGCTCAAATTGCTATATATCCAGTTATTATGTTGGACTAACACAATCAACAAATTATCCCAACTGCTTCATCCAGATAGTGAGGGATAACATGATTTGCAAAGAACTCACGAACATAAAAAGGACCATGGGTGAACAGCAGAGACAGTGCTTTAATCTGAGCTTAGCCGTGTTTTCTACAGCACCACCATGACCCGGAAAATGCCTTCTGATGTCTATCGGCTTAAGGGATGCTATTACAAGGGAGGCAGAACATGAAAGGTAGTCTGGCATGAAACATTCTAGTGGAGAAAGATGCGTCGCTTTAGCGTGACAATACATACCATACAAAACCGAAACGTTTGTTTGTCTTTGGGAGAAAAATGCAAAACCGTGAGGACAGTTATGCCCAGACGGTTAAACATCTGACCTCCTACTCAGATGTCATATACAGACATTCATGGTAAGCCTGCAGTTACACTACTACACACACATTTGTGGCTGCGGATTGTAGACATTAAATACACTGTGGATTTCCATTCATTTCCTGGAGACATACAAAACCTTAACATAACTGCTACTAGCTTCACCCTATCCCTCAAATGATCCTAAACTTCGCCATGACTACAACTAGCCTAACCCTAAGCTTTACCATAACTCTACAAGCCTAATCCTACTCCTAAAATTACCCTAACCTGAACCATAACTACTACTTGCCCAACCCTAAGCTTCACCATAACTCTATAAGCCTAACCCTACTCCTAAAATTACCCCAACCTGAACCATAACTACTATTAGCCTTACCCTAAGCTTCACCATAACTCTACTAGCCTAACCCTACTCCTAAAATTACCCTAACCTAAACCAGAACTACTACTAGCCTAACCCTAAGCTTCACCATAACTCTACTAGCCTAACCCTACTCCTAAAATTACCCTAACCTGAACCAGAACTACTATTAGCCTAACCCTAAGCTTCACCATAACTCTACTAGCCTAACCCTACTCCTAAAATTACCCTAACCTAAACCAGAACTACTACTAGCCCAACCCTAAGCTTCACCATAACTCTACTAGCCTAACCCTACTCCTAAAATTACCCCAACCTGAACCATAACTACTATTAGCCTAACCCTAAGCTTCACCATAACTCTACTAGCCTAACCCTACTCCTAAAATTACCCTAACCTGAACCAGAACTACTACTAGCCCAACCCTAAGCTTCACCATAACTCTACTAGCCTAACCCTACTCCTAAAATTGCCCTAACCTAAACCAGAACTACTACTAGCCCAACCCTAAGCTTTACCATAACTCTACTAGCCTAACCCTACTCCTAAAATTACCCTAACCTAAACCACAACTACTACTAGCCTAAGCTTCACCATAACTCTACTAGCCTAACCCTACTCCTAAAATTACCCTAACCTGAACCAGAACTACTACTAGCCTAACCCTAAGCTTCACCATAACTACTACTAGCCTAACCCTAAGCTTCACCATAACTCTACTAGCCTAATCCTACTCCTAAAATTGCCCTAACCTAAACCAGAACTACTACTAGCCCAACCCTAAGCTTTACCATAACTCTACTAGCCTAACCCTACCTAAAATTTACCCTAACCTGAACCATAACTACTACTAGCCCAACCCTAAGCTTCACCATAACTCTACTAGCCTAACCCTACCTAAAATTTACCCTAACCTGAACCATAACTACTACTAGCCCAACCCTAAGCTTCACCATAACTCTACTAGCCTAACCCTATTCCTAAAATTACCCTAACCTGAACCATAACTACTACTAGCCCAACCCTAAGCTTCACCATAACTCTACTAGCCTAACCCTACCTAAAATTTACCCTAACTTTAAGCATAACAACTACGACATAAACCTAACCCAAAACCTAAAATGACCCTAATTGTAAAATTTAAATGATTTCCATCCTAACATGAAACCTTACTTTACCCTTTGCCCTAGAATTATCCTAACTTTAACCTTATTCTCATAAAACCTTTCATTAAACTGCACACATGACCATTACTTTGGCAGTAAGTTTAAAACACCAGAGGTTAAAATACAGTGGGGAAAATAAGTATTTAGTCAGTCACCAATTGTGCAAGTTGTCCCACTTAAAAAGATGAGAGAGGCCTGTAATTGACATCATAGGTAGAACCTCACTAGAGAGAACAAAATGTGGAAAAAAATTGAGAAAGTCATTTTGTCTGATTTTTAAAGAATTTATTTGCCCAAATAAATGGTGGAAAATAAACCTATTTGGTCAATAACAAAAACAAGCATGATTTCTGGCTGTCACAGACCTAACTTCTTTTTTTAAGAGGCTTCCTCTTTCCCCCACTCATTACCTGTATTCACCTTCACCTGTTTGAAGTCCGTTAACAGTATAAAAGACACCTGCCTACAACCTCAAACACTCACACTCCAAACTCCACTATGTGTGAAGACTAAAGAGCTGTCGGGAGGACACCAGAAACCGAATTGTAGACCTGCACCAGGATGGGAATACTGAATCTGCAATAGGCAAGCAGCTATGTGAAGAATCTACTGTGGGAGCAAAATTCAGAAAATGGAAGACCTACAAGACCACTACTAATCTCCCTCGATCTGGGGCTAACCAAGATCTCAGCCCGTGGGGTCAAAATGATCACAAGACGGTAAGGAAAAATCCCAGAACCATAAGGGGGGGATCTAGTGAATGACCTGCAGGAAGCTTGGGACCAACGTTACAAAGGCTTACCATCAGCAACACACTACGACGCCAGGGACTCAGATCTTGCAGTGCCAGACCGTGTCCCCCTGCTTAAGCCAGTCCATATCCAGGCACGTCTGAAGTTTGCTAGAGAGCATTTGGGATGTGTTCCAGAAGAAGTATTGGGAGAATGTCATATGGTCAGATGAAACCAAAGTAGAACTATTTGGTAAAAAACACAACTCGTCGTGTTTTGGAGGAAAGTGAATGCGGAGTTGCATCCAAAGAACACCATACCAACTGTGAAGCATGGGGGTGGCAACATCATGCTTTGGGGCTGTTTCTCTGCAAAGGGACCAGGACGACTGGTCCGTGTACATGAAAGAATGAATGGGGCCATGTATTGTGAGATTTTGGGTGCAAACCTCCTTCCATCAGCAAGGGCAATGAATGTGAAAACGTGGCTGGGTCCTTTCAGCATGACAATGATCCCAAAGCACACTGCCAGGGCAACAAAGGAGTGGCTTCGTAAGAAACATTTCAAAGTCCTGGAGTGGCCTAGCCAGTCTCCCGATCTCAACCCCATCGAAAAACCTTTGGAGGAGTTGAAAGTCCGTGTTGCCCAGCCGACAGCCCCAAAACATCACTGCTCTAGAGGAGATCTGCATGGAGGAATGGGCCAACATACCAGCAACAGTGTGTGCCAACCTTGTGAAGACTTACAGAAAACGTTTGACCTCTGTCATTGCCAACAAAGGATATACAACAAAGTATTGAGATGAACTTTTGTTATTGACCAAATACTTATTTTCCACCATTATTTGCAAATAAATTCTTTAAAAATCAGACAAAATGACTTTCTCAATTTTTTTTTTGTGACCTACATTTTTGTCTCTCATAGTTGAGGTCTACCTATGATGTCAATTACAGGCCTCTCTCATCTTTTTAAGTGGGACAACTTGCACAATTGGTGACTGACTAAATACTTATTTTCCCCACTGTAATATCATAAATACAAATAAACAGTATAAAATTACAGTATGAAATTAATGGTAATTAATAATTAATGGTAACATGTATTTCCAATGTCACAATATAATATACAAAGATTAATATATTAAGATCTGTGTGTATATATATATATATATATATATATATATATATATATATATATATATATATATATATATTGTTGTGTATATATATATATATATATATAGCATGTATAAATGTACGTATTTATGTATATGGTCTGTATTTCAGTATTGCAAGTCTAATATGGTCAATATGCATCATCTAAATATACTATATATTTATATTTTTATATGAATATCCCAAACCTAACCCAAAACGTTGTCTACTCAGTCAGAACATTTTTGTCCTGACAAAATACAAAAACCAGCATGCACACACACACTCACACACACTTACACCCTCCCTTTCTCCCCATACACCACTTCTCCGAGTCACAGGTTACAAAGCCCCTGTTTGCTGACAGGTCGGAGAATTGGTGTAGCCCACATCCCCTTCCCTTATGCTGATAAAGTGCTGTGATAAGCAAGCTGGCCCCCAGCCCCCAGGGCCCCAGTGAAAGAACAGCCTGTCTGAAACAGGAGCGGAGAATGAGTGGGAAAGAGCGGAATGGAGAGAGGAGGAAAGGGAAGGCTGGGGCATGGAGTCTCTTACGGACGCCGAAACGCTGGATACGCCCTCATATTTGCATTCTGTAGTGCTGCTTTCTGAAGAAGGCCGTCTCCCCTGTTGCACTGCTTGGCATCGGAAGGAACTCTTACCGGTGTTTTGAGGTTTGGAGGGTTGTGGGAAGTAAGGCAGAGCAAAACCAAAACGGCTCGGGTCCATTCACAGGTGGTCTGAGGGAATTCTGGAAAGTATATGGAAAAAATGGAAGTTTGGCTATGCTGTTTATAATAGCCAAACTAATGACTAATCCAACTTTAAAGTTCATGGTAGTCATAGCGACCTGCAGATGGCAGGAACCTGAAGTTAGCACACTGATATCAGGCTATAAATACCCGTGGGGTGTGAGTGATGGGATCCATAGATTGGGAAGAGGTGGACCAGTGCAATGAATGTGATTTTCGATGTGTGGAAAGTGGCTCCAGAGCTCCAAAATGATTGGCTAAAAGGAGGGACTGAGCATTTGGGCGTGGCCAAAGACCATAGTGTGAAGGAAGTAGCTGAATCTGCAGGTGTATGGAAGTGTACGGTCATGAGGGTCTACCCGCAATGGTTAAAATCCCAGTCTACAGGAAACTCTCCTCAGAATTGTACAAGCGAAGGCATCCACCAAATCTGGCCCAACTGCACTTTTCTTAGGTACAAGAGTGGCTAACATCAATGTGGCCTACATCCTAAGGTTTATCCATTTGTGGAGCCCAAAGCACAACCCACTTTACAAAATGCTCTTTTGCATGTTACATGCAATTACATGTTTCCACCAGAGAGGTCTCCAAATCTCAAAATCCAACATAGTGGCTTTAAAAATTACATTTGTCCTCCTATGTAATTTGACTGGTTCAGTAAACACTAAAACTAACTAACACAAAAGCTAACATTAACCTCTAACCAAAGCACAGACTTAGCCCTGGTGCTGTCTCTGATTTAAACCATAAATGTGATCCAACATAAACAATATTATTTATTATTTACAATATTATTTATTGTATCATTTATAGGTTTTTGCCCACTTCTGTAAAGTTTTTATTTTGGAGATACTTGTTTTGGATTTTTATTTTTATTTATTTATTTGTTTACATTTCTCTTTTAAATTCTTTTTTATTTTTTAAAACTTGTTTCTTTCTTTGATCTTATTGTTTCAGTTGAACGGGCAGTCTTCAAAGTGTTTCACTGTTGTACCGTGTTTGACTATGTATGTAACAAGTCAACTTTCATTTGATTCAGTTTGATTTCACATAAGCTATATTTCATCTGAGCCACCCACAGCTCATATCCATAATCCATGCTCTCCTACGGCACTGTACTGGGGATTGGATGACTCTTGCACATTCTGCTGATTCCATCCTCCTCCAGTTCCCGTTGACCAAGCAGAAATGGCTTACAGGCGCACAAGCTGTAACTCTCCCGTGTATGGACATGAAATAATACTACTTGTTGTCTGTTCATGTATGTGTAGCCCAAAGGACAAAACTGGACAATGGTCCTCAGATATAGCCTTACTAGTGATGTTTGGCCAGCACAAGCATAGATATACTACCCAAAACAACATATATGTGTCTTTTTATATGTTTTAAATGGAATTTTAAGTAGAGGTGAATCTTCAGGGATACTTTTGACTATTAATACACTATAGTTTTTGTTTGTTTCTATGTTTGTTTGTTTTAAACATGGCCCAAAATCCCAAAACCATGGTAAAACCATATCTCAGGCATCAGGTCGCATACCGTCAATTATTTTATATAATAACTTCATGTGGTGTAGCTTTGGGAGGCTTTGGAATCACTCTGTTTACTGCCCAAAGGGTTAATCATGCAGACATTTTAGCAAAATTCTGGAAGTTCTGGATAAAACATCTGGTTAATCCTCTTGTATTTGACTGACTTGTGGTAGAGGACTACATGCAGTATGCAGGGCATTGTAAGGCAAACTACAATGTTTAATTTATAACCTTAATTTTTTGTTTTTTTGTTTTATTAGTCTTTTCTAATATGTTAAATTCACCAGATAAACAGTAACTGCACTGAGATACTTTCACTTTAGAAAGACAAGGAAAACAAATATCTCCAAAATGGCAACTTTCCAGGTTAGGGCAAAAACCTAATGTAATTCTAATGTAAGATAATGGGGCCAGATTTTACCAAGCAATTTTAGGCCATTTCTGTTGGTCCATTCATCATGGAATTTTCACACAGTATTAACGACAGCTG
This sequence comes from Prochilodus magdalenae, assembly GCA_024036415.1. NCBI lineage: Eukaryota > Metazoa > Chordata > Actinopteri > Characiformes > Prochilodontidae > Prochilodus > Prochilodus magdalenae. Next base: position 68,083 of record JAMWET010002155.1, on the reverse strand, counting down.
CTGTGTTCAAATGAGGCATTAAAGTAAAAATTGACCAAAAAATGGAGAAACATGTTTTTCATTGAACAGCGATGGAAGATGCAGAAGCATGTTCTCTATAGAACTCTCTGCAGAACTGGGGTAACTTGTATTGACTTTAACCAAGCAACCAGTACATGTTGACCAGGGACATGCAGACATTTGCATATGGCAGTACATCTTAGCCTACCTTACTTATTCACTGATGAAGAAATTCTGAAACGTGTTGGAATTCCTATATATAAATATACAAACTCAGTAATCTATTTCTATTCTACTATGTTCAATAAAACTCAGTAGTCTATTTCTATTCTAATATGTTCATCAAAACTCAGTAGTCTATTATTATTCCTACTATGTTCAATAAAACTCAGTAATCTATTTCTATTCTACTATGTGCAATAAAACACAGTAGTCTATTTCTATTTCTACTATGTGCAACAAAACTCAAGAGTTTGTTTCTATTTCTACTATGTACAATAAAACTCAGTAGTTTATTTCTACTATGTGCAATAAATCTCAGTAGTCTATTTCTACTATGTGCAATAAAACTTAGTAGTCTATTTCTATTTCTACTATGCGCAATAAAACTCAGTAGTCTATTTCTACTATGTGCAACAAAACTCAGCAGTCTATTTCTATTTCTACTATGTGCAACAAAACTCAGTACTCTATTTCTACTATGTGCAACAAAACTCAGTACTCTATTTCTACTATGTGCAATAAAACTCAGTAATCTATTTCTACTATGTGCAATAAAACTCAGTAGTCTATTTCTATTTCTACTATGTGCAACAAAACTCAGTACTCTATTTCTACTATGTGCAATAAAACTCAGTACTCTATTTCTACTATGTGCAATAAAACTCAGTAGTCTATTTCTACTATGTGCAACAAAACTCAGTAGTCTATTTCTATTTCTACTATGTGCAATACAACTTAGTAGTCTATTTCTATTTCTGCTATGTGCAATAAAACTCAGTAGTCTATTTCTATTTCTACTATGTGGAATAAAACTCAGTAATCTATTTCTATTTCTACTATGTGCAATAAAACTCAGTAGTCTATTTCTATTTCTACTATGTGCAACAAAACTCAGTAGTCTATTTCTATTTCTACTATGTGGAATAAAAATCAGTAATCTATTTCTATTTCTACTTTGTGGAATAAAAATCAGTAATCTATTTCTATTTCTACTATGTGCAATAAAACTCAGTAGTCTATTTCTATTTCTACTATGTGCAACAAAACTCAGTAGTCTATTTCTACTATGTGGAACAAAACTCAGTAGTCTATTTCTATTTCTACTATGTGCAACAAAACTCAGTAGTCTATTTCTATTCCTACTATGTGGAATAAAACTCAGTAGTCTATTTCTATTTCTACTATGTTCAACAAAACTCAGTAGTCTATTTCTATTTCTACTATGTGCAACAAAACTCAGTAGTCTATTTCTATTTTTACTATGTGCAACAAACCTCAGTAGTCTATTTCTACTATGTGGAATAAAACTCAGTAATCTATTTCTATTTCTACTATGTGCAATAAAACTCAGTAGTCTATTTATATTTCTACTATGTGCAACAAAACTCAGTAGTCTATTTCTATTTCTACTATGTGGAATAAAAATCAGTAATCTATTTCTATTTCTACTTTGTGGAATAAAAATCAGTAATCTATTTCTATTTCTACTATGTGCAATAAAACTCAGTAGTCTATTTCTATTTCTACTATGTGCAACAAAACTCAGTAGTCTATTTCTACTATGTGCAATAAAACTCAGTAGTCTATTTCTATTTCTACTATGTGCAATAAAACTCAGTAGTCTATTTCTATTTGTACTATGTGCAATAAAACTCAGTAGTCGATTTCTATTTCTACTATGTTCAACAAAACTCAGTAGTCTATTTCTATTTTTACTATGTGCAACAAACCTCAGTAGTCTATTTCTATTTTTACTATGTGCAACAAACCTCAGTAGTCTATTTCTATTATGTGCAATAAAACTGCATAGCATAATCCTGTCTTCTGGATTTAAATTTTTAGTATTTTTTAAAAATATTTTGCTGTACCTTTTATATATAGCTCTTTATTCATTATTTGTATATTTCCCTGGCACTTCTGTTCTTTCCTCTGTGCTGCTGTAACATTGCAAATTTCCCCACTGCGGGATCAGTAAAGAATTATCTTATCACATATTAATTTACAATTTCTGTAAATTTGACTTAAGAGTTCAACAAAACCCATAACAACTTAACTCTTGCACAGCTCATGTTTTGGTTGATTATGGCATTATCTAAAAGCTCAAAAAATAATTGAGCATTAGGTTATGCAGAAGTGTGTTTTCCGGAGATCTGTGTTAACAACCATTTGACCAGGAGGCATGCAGATGTTTGCATATGACAGTATATCTTAACTATTTATTGATAAAGTAGTTTTGAAAATTCCTATGTATAAATGTTATTAATTTAATAAGTACATATTCTGAAAACACCAATTTAAAAGTGAGTGTATTGTTTACAGTCTGTTCTTATCACGGTCAACTCAGTGTGTGTGTGTGTGTGTGTGTGTGTGTTGCACTCACGCCACCAGCTGGGGAGAAACGGCCGTGTGTTTACATTCACTAATGAGCTAACTACCCAGGTCCTAATCTGCTGCACTTGTGTCATTTCACAAGAATGCTCCTGCGCTCAAACGTTCTCAGATTATGAGGCGTTTCCTGTCTGTCCGAGAGTGACTACAAGGGCCCTCTTTTCTCCCTTCCACGCTACCAAAGTGCTCACTTAATCACAAGTGAACTCTTTTCACCATCATCTATCACGGTGGACTTGGAGGGCTGGCCAAATGGAAGACGGTGAGCCCTGCTCTAATCTGACACACCTGATCCAGCTAAATCAGCCTTCAGAGGAATCACAGGGAGCCTCCACCACATGTGGGAGACTGGGGTTCGAATCCCGGTTTGGATGACTACACTGTGCTACACCAATAAGAGTCCTTGGGCAAGACTCCTAACACTACTCTGGCCTACCTGTAATATTATTAACCTTGTTAACGCTCTGGATAAGAGCGTCAGCTAAATGCCGTAGATGTAGATGCATATACAGCATTTCAGATTTTTCTGTTTGGTGTGAACTGTACAAGGTATCTCCAAAATGGTAACTTCACGCATGCGTTCTTCTTTGCTCTTTGCCCAAACTCTGTTGTCTAATGCGGAGCAACTGCCCATCCTGTGCGCTCTGATGACGTTGTTTCATCTGCCTCAGCTGGGTGCCGTTGCCCGCCTGTATTGCTGACCAGTTCGCCTACCATGAAGCTTCTCTTTGTCTTGTGCTATAAGGAACCTCACCTGCATCCTGCAAGCCTATCTGATACTAATCAGACATTTCTTCCTCTGCCTCAAAACACTCAACACTTCTCCTATTCTTTCTAATGGGCCATTATCATATTCTTCCATCTAAGGAATTACTACCAGTATCGCTTATAAACATTAATTCTGATCCTTTGTATGTTTGTTGCTATCTGGGGTCGACCTGAAGAGCATGGATTCCCTTCATGAGTCTTGGTTTCAGTTTGTAAGTCAATAAACCCCACTTGAATGTAGCTAGGTTTCCCTAGCACAGGATGCTCTCAAGCTGGGAGGGTGAGGGCCAGGCATGTGGAGCTTCACTACATCAGACACGATTGGTGGAGAACATTAACCACCACGTCTTTCATGTCAGCTAAGAGACGTCTGTGTAGGTTAGCATCCTGCTGAGTAATGGGGGTGGAACAGCAGGGCCACCTACAAAGAATTAGGCCAGTTTCCCATATATGCCCGTTTGGACTCCAGGCCACGGATGGCTGTGGCATCACCAAAGAACAACCTCCCAATAACAGCCAGTGCAGGGATTCCTTATATGGTTATTTGGAATCGGAAGATACAACAGTATGGACAAACACCAGTATGGAGAGAGTGCTAAGAGTGCTAAGAGTGTAGAGTCACATATGAGGAACACAACTCTGGAAGAAGAAACTTCTGGATGGAGTTTGGTTTGCTGCAAGCCTGGGCTACTCAAGCGTGAGACCTCCATGTCTCCATGTCCGAGTCCGGTGTTCAGACGTAGGGCGCGTCGGTGGACATTTAAATGGCCACTGTTTGTTTTCTCTCCTGACCCCATGTGTGCACGCAGCTCCAGAATAAAGAGGAGCGTCTTTTGAAGGGGGATCACGCCGGGAAGCACATGAGGAAGGAAATCTTTCTTTGGTGTTTTTTTTTCTTCTGTATTGATGGAAAGACTTCCTCCTCAAATAAAAGAAACGGTCCAGTCTGACTCTGTGTGGAGCAACCTGCCCGCTTCCTTTCCTGAGAAACCTCCCCTCTAAACAATGAACGTCCGAGTAGCGGAATGACCGTCACGTTTACTTCCAATTCATGAATCCGCTTTTCTTGCTTTATTAGTCACACAGGCCATTTTGTTGAAATTAGAAGACAGTAAAAATGTTTTGACGTGGTTCATTGTTTTCAGTATGATGCACGCAGTTCATGTGACCTTTGGAATTTTTGGTCATTTTTTCCTCGGATACTGAAACAAAAACGACAATGGACACGTCATAATTTAAAACAATATCCCACTTCATACATTATATAACCAGGCTTACATAACAACACTTTACCATAGTGCCACTACTTTTTTTACTTAATAACTAATTAATTACTTAGTAATTACAAATTTAACATGCCCACGGCTTATGTATATGTGTGTGAGTCTATATATAGTTATATATATACATAGCTCTTTAACTGTGTCCTAGGTGCTGCTTAGTGCATGTTCAATAAACTGATAGATCTGTTTACTCATATTAGCAAGTAACATAAAAAAACTAATTATTATTATTATTATTATTATTATTATTATTATTATTAAAGTTGGTTACTCATTTAACAGATTTATCCTTACATTTCTCTTCACACTGCCATGTGAAAAGTATTTGGACTTTACTGACCATTTTTCTTCACCTCCATATATTCAGCTGTCTCAGTCATCACTGATTATTACTTCCTATTAATATTAAAGTAAATTAATAATTTATAATAAACGCTAAGTATAATTTCTACTCAATATGATAGAACCAGTAAAGTCCAGAGTTTTGTATAAGGCTGGACAATAACTAAACCAACTGTACTAGACTATCCCATAACAACTAGCAAACTCTCCTATTACATACTTATATCATAGTTATTAATTCATGCGCAGTATTTTAAGCCCTTCATTTTTTCCAGTATCTGTTCATTGGTAGTATAATAAGTAGTAGGTAAACGTAATGAGTTATATAATGAGTTAACAACTGCTGCTCTCAACTGCCTCTCTATTAAACTAATTATCTTTACCTCTAATTACACTAGGAGTTCAAGAAGCCCAAATACTATTTCCATTCAGTGCAGTGCCATCAAAGAAAAATGTAATGATGAACAGATAATTAGTAATACTAACCTGTAACTACTAGACATGTGTAGCATTACTACCAAGTAAACACACTTATCCGTTTACTGGCATGCTAGTAAGCAGTAGGTAGAAGCAACAAGGTAATGATAAACTAAGCCATCAGTTAACAGTGCACTTCAATTGCAAATCCTAGTAATATCTAGAGCTAACTAATGAACTTATTATCTATAACATTTAATCAGTGACTTAACAACATAGTTTCTCATTTGCAGCCTGAAATGTAAAGTACTATGCATTTTCCTCCAGCAGTAAAAAGGCTATGAAGTAACTACAAACTAAACTAAGCATTAACTGTGCACCCAATTAGTAATTAGTACTTTACTGTCAGTAACTAATGCTTAATTAATTAATGACTTAATGCATACTACAAAATGGCCTTGCCTACTGTTTCATCCACTCTGTTCAGTTTAATACCATGATTTAATGGGCTCTGCATGAGCTCACACGTTTGCACAGACGGCAATATGATCCATCCAGCTATAAAACAAGCCTAGTGCACAGTAATATGAACCCAGGGATTCTAAACCTGTGAGGTAAAGTGAATCTTGTTCTTGCAGGTAGACAGTTATCATAGGAAATCCTCCGAATAATGTTCCAATGACAAATACGTGACCCATATACTGTACTTCACCATATTTCTATAAGCTCCATATGAAGGGGGAGGTCCTTATCATGGGTAATGCTTATGTTAGCATATCCCAGCCAATCACAAGGCTGATTTCGTTTGCCCCTCCCACACAAAACATTTTTAGAATCGGAGAAGCTAGCAAGATGGATCATGTGTCTGTAGCTACCTGTTGCCCAGCATTTGTTTATCCTAAACCAAAATGGCTCCTTCGTTCATGCGTTCTGTTCATCTATTTGTGTATTTGTTTGTCTGTTCATTCATGCATTGCTTCTTCCATCCATTCATTCATCCGTCCATCATTCAGCCAGTCTGTACATCTGTTTGTTCGTCCCTTCTTACATTGCTTTGTCCATGCGTTTGTATTTTCGTCCGTCTACGAGTCTGTCCATCGGTAAATAAGTCCGGTTAATGTCACATAAAAGCTGGATGGTGATGTTTGCTCTGGCTAGGAGTGTTGGACAGAGAGTTGTCAATCAAGCGACAGATCAGCCACGCCCACACAGTGCTCAGATAGATCTGCTCAGCAATTCTGCATTTGCATTCAAGCTTGGCTGGATGCTAAATTTAGCACTCGAGCTAATACTTACTCTTAAGCCAATAAAAACGCTGTATTAAAGTCAGGTGACTGTAACCCTCCACCACCTCTACAATAAAACATGCATGAACCAGATCAAGGCTCTAATAACACCTTATTGTCAAGCTCAATTTGTTAAGCTTTGTCAGCCCCTAAAGATCAGTTCAGCACGTCTCTCTTGTTCCTTGTATTTAATCCCCCCTCCAAGGCCCAACACACACCTGCCTCACTCCTTCTTGCTTTTCCCCCTCCATGTCTTCAGGCGGTTCTTGCACTTGGCCACCCAACATCAGGTTACACTCTGGCTCCGTTCCGTCATGTTAGCAAACAAAGCCCTCACAGCACACTCGCAGCCTAATAGCCTCTAATCTTACACACAATGACGCCTTTCACTGATAGAGCCGCTCTGTGGACATGGGCCGCTGTGTAGAAAAAAAGCCATGACGCAACCTAGAGGCAATTTGGGTGAGTGTGTTTGTGGTTTCCCACTGTAACACACTGCAATTACACCACCCAAACAGAGGGAAAAGACTTTGAAAGGAGAAGAAATATACCCTAATACTAACCCTTGGAGTACACCAAGTGTGCTATATATAATGTGAAAGCTGTCTGTCTACTACGTTAGTACTTCCATATAGTTCATAGGTTATAATATCCCACGTTCAGGCCGTATCTGGTCTTGGCAGTGAGTTTAGGCCTTTGGCACCACTGTATAACTTTCAGGTAAACAATGTACAACTACAGTATTTTTGAAACAGTATTTAAGTATGCTGGTTAAGGGAACATTCCTGTTCCTGTAAGGCTTGGTTCCTGTTGCACTCCAGCCATGACATGGGTTTATTATGCAAATTAAACCAGAAAGATGTAAACAAGTCATTCAGAGTGGTCTGGGGTAGAGAAACCATGTCGGTTCTATTGTTCACAGCAGAAGATAGAAAACCAGATGTAACAAAGAGTTCCATTTACTACTAAACAGTTCATCCAGAAATAATACTGGATTGGAAAATAAATATTGAATTACATCAATAAACCACTGAAGTAATGTAAGTAATATCATCAACATATATATTCGGTTAACTAAACTACAACTGCTATATACTGTGTATATATATATATATATATATATATATATAGATATATATATATATATATATATATATATATATATATATATATATATATATATATATATGGTCAGGTTTTCTAAGACGTCTTATTCAATTTGCATACTGCATTTTAAAGTACGGATCCTTTCTTTCTTTGGTAGCTATTAACTTTAGGAAGCTCTGGGAATCTTTTTAAAATTATTTTCATTTTAGTATCCAAATATGGATAAATAGCAGAAACTTTGCATAGAAATCTTGTATATAAAACAGCTTTCTTAAGGAAAGTTTTTATTTTGCATTATTAAAACTAATACTAATGGTTATTACTGACTTTAGTGACTGATATTACTGACCTACAATTGTTTTTAAGTGACTGAAGATTCCAACGTATGTTTTTCAAAATAAGGTTCTGCTAAAGTAAAATATAAAAGAGACAAAAATATATATACATAATTTTTACAAAATTTTTATTCGGATTCTGCTGTTACAGACAGTATGGACTGGGAATTCTGATTCTGCTATTATGGCTAGTATGGACTGGGAATTCTGATTCTGCTATTACGGCTAGTATGGACTCGGAATTCTGATTCTGCCATTATGGCTAGTATGGACTGGGAATTCTGATTCTGCTATTACAGACAATATGGACTAGGAATTCTGATTCTGCTATTACGGACAATATTGACTGGAGATTCTGATTCTGCTATTACGGCTAGTATGGACTGGGGATTCTGATTCTGCTATTACGGACAATATTGACTGGGAATTCTGATTCTGCTATTATGGCTAGTATGTACTAGGAAAAGGCCTGCAGATTTTGAAACCTACATTAAACTCCTTCATTAAAACTGAGAGATAAACAGTGGCTAGTCCCTGTCAGGTAGTACAGGTTGCTATACTTACTCGAACGTCCAGCAGAGCAGCTTCGACTGCGTTTTCCAAGCAGCAGTCAATGAAAGTAGAAAATGCAAAGTGTCATGTACGTGTAAAAATAGCTCAGCCTTATTGTTATTGAGTGGGAAGGCTTTGCGAATGGTTGTCATCCCTTGTGATTGCTGACTGAGTCCATATATGTATCCCACATTTGGCTGGGTGTATTTTTGGTCTTCATGGTCTGGCTGTTGGCAGTGGAGCTTGACTTTGTCTCGCATCCAGACACACACTGACCTCTGACTGCCAACTCCACACAATCTGCTCTTACGTAACTGAGCGTAGGATCGCTTAAACAGCCCCACATGTGCACACATCTTGTGTATGTGTTAGAGAGAGAGAAAGAGAGAGAGAGAGAGAGAGAGAGAGAGAGAGAGAGAGAGAGAGAGTTTTGGACTCTGATCCCAAGGCTGACTTTACATTCACTGTAAAACTGACCCAGTAAATGCAGATACCTGGCAGTTACTGTAATCATTATTTACAGCACTAATGCTACAGTTTGTTTAGTAATTAATAGCTGCTGTACTGTATTTTTCAGAAGACCACATATTGACAGCTGCATATTACTTTAATAAACATTAAAAAATGTTATTAGAATATTATAATATATAATATACACATATTAATACCAGTTAAATTGCATTATTGATACCTTTTATCTTTTTTCCCCATACAAACCACTATTCTTTCAAAATCTATTAGGCTTAAAGGCTTCTCCGGTAACACTGGAGTTGGGCTTTTCATTATGTACTAACGGATCAAACAATTAAAGGAGGAAAGTAAAGGACCACCACCATCAGCTTGGCACTATGACTGGAAAGCCCTCCAGAACCCCTTAAGCTCGCTAACCTTAGCTTTAGCATAGGTTTAGCATTTCATGAGGTAATCAGATGCATACAAAGAAAAAAAAATAGACTTGCAAAGTGAAAATTTGTATGATATATTCGACCTTAAACAGACGTCCAAGAACTAATACAGCTCATGCTTTGCGTTATGGTCAGTACAGGTTGTGTGAGGTGAACTAGAATGCTCATAGGTAGCTAGCTAGCATTGGGTGGCTAGGCTTATGTTAGCTAAACTAGATGTTAATGCAGCCCAGCAGATCATTTGGCATTAAGATTTTGGGAAACTGTAAATTGTAAAAACTGTAAACTGAATTGGCAATAATGATTATTTGGCACTTTGGCCACCTAGTTTTATAGCAAGCCCGATGAATGTTTTGATGTATTTTTACAGTAACTGTATACGTAGTCAAGTGGTTGATCCAGTGTAATTTACCTGTACTCTAAACGTTTTCTATTTAGAGTTTAACACAACATGGGTTATAAAACTGTACATGACTCAACATACTGGTATAAACACTGTGCTGTATTATTAAAATGATGGCGTGATGGAATTTCATCTTTATTTACCTTCATCTTCAATTCTTGTATCTTTAAAGGTACATGGAATAAAGCTTTACTTGCAATAGGAAAAGCAAAGCCTGTTATTAGTTATAATTATAATATATAATATATTATGTAAGTGTTGACGAACTAATATGAAGTGCTACATTACTTATGCCTAACTAATGTTCAGTAAACATCTAATAACTGTTAATATAAGCATGTTATTACAACGAGCTTAAGCAATGTAACCACTGTTGATGTATTACTTCAAGTTAACGAATGTAGTTCTTTGTTAGTTAGACAACACTTAACACTGTAAAGTATTTTCAGCTTTGTTAGTTTCCATTGCATCTTTATAGTTAGATTAACAATTTTCTCAAAATTAAATCCCTTTTGAACTACTATCTTTTAATTTTTTAAAGATGTTATATTGTAGAATTATTATGTAGGTACAGACCAAGATGTAATCGCAGGTGGTTTTATATGGACAGAATGTTGGGATATTATGCTGCTAATAATATTTTTTTTGAATTTGCTATTGTCCAAAAGTACATCCAATGTAATTATATCTTAGCAAATTATGGCCTGGAGGTCAGGGACCCAGTTTTGTGACCGGAGGATCACTGGTTCAATTCCCTGAACCAACATAACACTACCGAAGTGTCCTTGAGCAAGACATCTAAACCCCAACTGCTGCCTGGGCACCATGGAAAGGGCTGCCCACCACTCCGTTCAAGTGTGCTCACTGTCTCTTAGTGTGTGTGTTAATGTGAGTGTTTCACTTCAAGGGTGGGTTACATGTGGAAGACTAATTCCTCTGTGTGCAAATAAAATAAATGGGCCTAAAACTCTTTACTCAGAGCCTGGCTTCACTGAAATAAGCAGAAATTAATTTTACTCAATTTTGGAGTCGATTCAACTTAAAAAACATAACTGCAATGAAATATGTTACAACTATCTTCCCTGACCAATGGTAGTGAAGACGTACCACCCCAGTGACCAGAAGGGTCCCGCCCCTTGTTTTTCAGAGACTTTATTTATTTTTGATTGGCTGACAGATGTAATGAAATTATGGTCTGTTTTTATTATCTGTCATGGCGCGAGTGCGGTAGAGTTGACATGCCACATGTCCTCTGACAGGGACAATAGTTAGCGCTGAGGGATGGTCTGTTAATTTGAAACAGCATCCTCATTTTCTATCGTCAAACCGCAGCCCATCAGCGAAGAGACAGTAGGCCTCTCGGGTTTCAGGACGGGCTGAAATACAGCGGTAATGCAGAACACAGGCAGCTTTTCCCACACACCAGCGATTCCTCTATTCAGCGCTGTCAAATTAAAGTCTCCGGGCCCATTTCTCATCTGCGCCGCGACGGCTGTTTGCTTTTGTTTTTAATTCCTGTAGATGCTCGAATGAAAGGCGCGGAGTGGAGCGCCGATGGGGAGGGGGCAGGGGACTGAGAGATTGGTCACGGCCGTTTGCAAAAGCTACAAGCCGATGTGGTTATTAATAGAAGAAGAACAAATACAGGCCAAAAAGGAGAGGAGGCCGGCTTGCTGATGGTGTAAGAACAGAGGAAGAGAAGGTGGAAGGGAAAGAGAGGCCCAGACCCAAGAACCATATCTGTCCATCATGGGGCATCTCAGCTGTATGGTATGTTCAGAATTCATTCCGGGACGTTGGAGCAAAAGAATCTCAGAAGGAAAGAGAAAGAACTGGACGTCCACTTTGCTAGGCCAAAACAGCTCCAGGAAGCCAAGTAAGCTCACCGGACGAAACATGAGTCACCTGCAACTAAAACGTACCTAACAGCATGCAATACCTCCACCAGTACCAATAACCACTGTGATTAGATTTGGCATGGACTGGACAAGTGTCTGGATGGAGGCCACATCAATGTTCAGACACTCTTGCATCAAAGCATTGGACGGTTGGGCCAGATTTGATGGAGGCCTGGATAATATTGAGGAATCCACACACAATTTCCATAATATTCCCATTACCAATTTGGAAATTTCCCAAGTATGCTACTTTAGTTTTGCACTGGATCTACAAGAAGAATGTAGATGATAAATAATGGAAGCTTACACAGCATTAATTGGAGTTTTTGTAGAGTTGTTGACACTGTGTGGCATACTTGAGCATATTGACTGACTTGCATCTCGACTGGGTCTCAAGACTTGTGATTCATTAAGCCTTATCCTGAGGAAATCTCTAAACAAAGCTGATTAAATGACGAGCGGCAAGCTCTAAAATCTTAAACAAATGAAACCACTCATTTGTAACACTACATGCCAACCGGCGTTAATAACGCGAGGCAGCGTTAATTCTTCGGCAGCTCAGAGCGATGTTTTGTCATTTCTACTGCCAAGTGAGCTCTAGGATAACGGAGTACTCCTGCTGAGTTTGGGTGGGCTTGAATGGAAGGGTGGATGCCACCACCAGATACCATTTGTTGGTTGATATTGGTTAATCATGGTGAGAGAAACTGTTAACCAGCATTTTAATATTATAGAATATTATAATATTAACAGAATATGGTTAAGGACAAGGAGACGGCTCAGTGCTTAAAATATGAATGTGAAGACTCAATAATGCTCAACCTTTTTATGGGGCAAATTCTTCCAGAGCCAGCCAACTTATTGTGCAATGCTGCAATCGCGAAAAAAAAGCCTCCCTATGTTGTGGAGATATGCACGTGTGCAATAACCAAAACAGCCAGGAAAGACATGTTTCTTTTGTGCTTCATTTGGCCAAAACTCCACAAACTATTTGATCTATGTGGTTCATATTTTACCTGTGATTCCGTGTGTCCATGTGGCTTTCGGTTTTGCTTTCGGGCCTATTCAAAGAGATAGAAGCCCCGTCTTGTATGACTGGAAATCGTCTTGTATGACTGGACATCGTCTTGTATGACTGGAAATGACTGTCCAGGGCCAATGGCAAGATGGACAGACTTTCCTCTAAGGAATTTGCTCTCATAAAACCGAATGCAGAGTGAAACGTATGTCAGATCTGAAACTCCTATTGTACCAGTGGAAAATATTTTAATAAGCGCTAGCTGGTTTAGCCACTATGCTATACTAAGTTAGCATACTTCCTGTACTGTACTGGATTAGCATAGTTATGCTGGTTATGCTGGATTAGCATACTTGCTTGGCAGACAACAGATCGAGTTGCATCTTTCACAACACTGTGTCTTTTGCTGCATATAAACCTCAGCTCTGTCCTTCAGACTACAATGAAAGCCTTGTTATCCAAAGCCTTCAGAAGTTTGTATTAGAGATTGAACATATAAGAGGTTTACATATGGTGTTAGCATGCTAACCAGCTAGCCCAGCCTGTCCTGTCTCTCTTAATACCACTTTGTACCACAAGAGGTGATAGAGTCACTGTAGCGTTGAGCCTAAAATCAGTCCAACATGAGAGAATGTAGGGCTGCTGCCCCGGCAGTATCTTGTTGAAGGTTCTGCTCTAGGTTTTGTCATTTAAGGGAAGGTAGCCGATGATAGGAAGAGTAAACACAAGGTTCTTGGCAAAAAACCACATTCAGCAGCAAACAAAAACGAGTGAAGTGAAACAAGAGTTAGCACTGATTCTGCTTTCCACTGCTGGAGACGCTCTTAGAGGTGATGCTGGACTCAACGTTTCCAAGGAAGGACTGTGCATTTTCTGGGCATATGTTGCCCCTGGTGCCCAGAAGGTTTATTCAGGGGCAGGGAGCAAAGTTGAAGCTCCTAGCCAACCACTGCCCCCACCACACTTAGCAAGGATCCAAGTTTATCAGCAAACTAAGCATTCCACCACTGTATGATCCTGAACTCATAATGTTCCTTCTAAGCTGGGAAAGCCTGTGAAGAAAGGACTGTGCATTCCCTTGTTTCTTACAACAGGGCCGAACGCCACAACTTTCCACGGACATGGTGCCCCCTACTGTTTGAGTATAAATTCAACAAGCTGCGTCGTCTTACAAATTGCTCCGTCAAGATTTTTGAAGGCTTCCCCTGCTCGCTGGCGCACCCCAGAGACTTCTGATTTGCCTTTGAGAGGTGCCTTGCAAACACCTCTCTATTCATCTTGGCTGGTCTTATTCATCATCATTATAAGGTTTTGGCTTCTACCATATGGGATGAAGGGCGAACATATTTCTTCATAAGCTATCACTAAGTCTTTAAGGCGCATAGTATTTGACCAGAGCTGCGCCTTAAATGGTCACGCGCAGCAGCAATGCAACAGCCGTGATTATTTTTAGTCATATTGCGATCATGCGTTTATTAAGGGAGATTAACGCTTGATTAGAACGTTTCAAATGCCGCGCTACAAAGCACATTCTGCTGAAATGGGTGTAATTGGGCGTCTGTCATTCATCACAACATGTGCAGGAACATCTGAGGCCAGTCAGTGTAGAAGAAGGAGAAGAAGAAGAAGAAGAAAAAACCCCGTAATTTTAGGCTTATTTGATGAGTAGCAATGTTTAGAAGTACAAATGCATGTCTGCAAGGCAAGTAGGCTTATTAGCAGGAGGAACGCCGCCGTTCGTGACTGACTGCATGGGCCAAAACTGTGAGTTCAATTAATGCACAATTAATAGCTCTAGCGTGGCCGTCTATTACGGCTTGTTACTTATGTAGGTGCTAGAGTTACATTTTGAATCATACTTATGCCAAAGCCATTCCAGGGCCCTTTAAAAAACAGGGGCCTGGAATGGAATGAAATAGCACTGCTGTTTGTATTGGACAGACTCGGGGCAATATGGTGCTGCACTGAAATATGTTTGATTTGGACGCGGCCGCACTGGTGTTTAACCTATGTCGGTCATGAACTATCCCACTAAGACTATAACTGGACTTCCCTACTGTGGAGGTTTGTGCATGGGTTGCAAAAGCCCAATAACTCAATTAAAGGAAGAGGGCTTATGTGAACGGGTGCATGGTGACATGGTGCAGGCGGTTCGTAGACAAAGATAACGGCGTGTTAAATGTAGAAGAAAAAAGGAAGGTTCTTTCACATCTTGCATTGGTTATGCAAGATTTTGTCTCTGACAAAAAATAGATAAACCAATACAAGCAAGAATTCACTTCGCCATACATCAAACTCATTGCTTGTTTCTGGAACATTCCCAGCCAATATACTGAAACAGTATGATTGTTCTTCTACTGTTACCTTACAAGAACATAGCAAGACCACCCATATTGTGTAATAGTCACAGAAAGTGGGTCATATAAAGACTGGCATTATTTACACTTCTTTACAGCAATTTGGGGTCATAAAAAAAAAATATATATATATATATATATATAAATGTTCTATTCTAGATACATTAGACTTGTTCATAGGGGTGGTGAATGGAACCAGACATCTGAGGAGTACCACTGTATTACACCACTGTATATGGTTGAAATGACAATAAAAAATTACTTGACTTGAGTAAATCAATTAAGCTTATTATATGAAATGCCTATGGATACAGGGACTGTTGTCTGAGATGTTTTATATATATATATATATACACACATACATGAGAAAATAAAATATACATATAGATCCCAATACGAAGCTACTATTCTACTTCATAATGTCAATTATTTACATTTTTTTTTATTGTATTAAAACTGACTAAGAGAGATTTGGTTATAATACTATCAACACGTAATGAGACTGGTATTTGAAAAACCATGATCAAGTCTTTAGAAGATAACTTATCAAGAAATAACTTATCATTGAATAACTGATAAAAACAGTGCATGAAAATAATGCATCTAATTTACTTTTATTAATTTACATTGTATTAGTCATTATTAGTAATTAGCAATAATAAAAGTATTATTATGTAATTGTTATACTTTACTGTACTAAACACTATATACTTCTTATAATATATACTGTATTACTACAGTAATATGACAAGTGATTACAAATGTGTGATGGACAGTTTGAGCTCTTATTATCCATTTTATTCATCATTACAGTTTAACATATGAAGGTACAGCACATGAAGCAAATGTTTGATATGAGATTTGTATGCTGGGAGGTATGACATGATAAATAATCAACCAATTAGAGAACAGAAATAATAAAAAAATAAAACAGCATATTGAAATTCAGGAAATGAATGCAGCATGATAAAACTGCTCAGTGCATTCACATATTCAAACAGAACACAGAACATCATTTTCCCCTAATTAAAAATTTCACAGACATTAATGTTGGTTCAAAAAATTGAAGATAGAAATGGCTTCTGATTTCTTCATGATACGGCAGAGCTGCCTGAACAGCGAGGCGGTTTTCCTTCGGCCGCTGATAAACACTGGACACTGTGGAGAGAAGCCCCAGAGGCTAAGACCCCAAATAAACACGGTGAAGGAGACACAGATCGCACTAGATCAACCGGATAGGCCCAGAAAATAAAGACGCTTGAGTGCAGGAGCGGCGCGGCGTGTAAGCGTGTATGTATTCCAGGTCATGTGAGGAAACACTTTGCGACTCTGTCCTGCGCTGCACACTGAGGTTCGCTATGTGATCCTAAAAGTCTTTCTGCTTACTCAAAACAGTCTTACAACAATAAACCCGAATTCTACAGTGGGCCCGGTTCTGCATTTAATCCCATTGAAAGTGGTTTTTCCCTCTATTACTTTAATAACACGGTATATTTTCATTTCTGTGTATGATTCTAGCTTTCATAACAAAAGGCTGAATAGGTACTGTAATAATTACTCCTGCTCCTCCACACATGCCAGAGTATACACTACAGTCTCCTCCCCATACAAGTATACTAATACTGTTACACTACCTCAACACTACTGCCTCTACCTCAACACTACTGCCTCTCTCAACACCACTGCCTCTCTCAACACCATTGCCTTTACCTCAACGCTACTGCCTCTACCTCAACCTCAACACCACTGCCTCTCCCTCAACACTAATACCCCTAGCTCAACACTACTGCCTCTACTTCAACACTAATACCCCTACCTCAACGCTACTGCCTCTACCTCAACACTACTGCCTCTCCCTCAACACTAATACCCCTACCTCAACGCTACTGCCTCTACCTTAATGCTACTGCCTCTACCTCAACACTAATACCTCTACCTCAACACTACTGCCTCTACCTTAACGCTACTGCCTCCACCTCAACACCACTGCCTCTACCTCAACACTACTGCCTCTACCTCAACACCACTCCCTCTTCCTCAACACCACTTCCTCTACCTCAACACTAATACCTCTCTCTCTCTCAACACTACTGCCTCTACCACAACACTAATACGTCTCTCTCAACACTACTGCCTCTACCTCAACACCACTGCCTCTACCTCAACACTAATACCTTTGTAAATAATATATATATAGTATATATTATATATATATATATATATATATATATATTAGTATATATTAGTATGTATTATATATATATATATATGTATATATAGTATATATTATATATATATATATATATATATATATATTAGTATATATTAGTATGTATTATATATATATATATATGTATATATAGTATATATTATATATATATATATATATATATATATATATTAGTATATATTAGTATATATTATTTGTAGTTTGTTTATTGCTTGTATACAGTGTATATGGTGAAGATTGTATATTGTAATTGTCTGTATGTAGTGTGTATATGTGGAGTCATTGAGTCATTGTGTACATTGTGGACTGTCAGTCAGTTATGTGTATATTTATAATTTACTAGATGCTTTGACAATAAACCTGATTCTGTTATGACACACAATTTGAACAAATACTGTGGTGATTTTAATATTTTACTTTTAGTACAAGATACAGATATAAGTTTTTTTGTGTATGATACATATACTTGTATACCTATATATAGTACAATATATATATATATAATTTTATTGTACTGTGCAACTTCTTTCAAGACAAACACATTTTGTTGATTTTGCAGGTGAAAATAATTTAACACCTCATTTATAAAGAACTAATTTAAAAATGGCCTCTTTGAGGAAATATTAGTGTGCAATAATAATTTGACACATTGAAAGGAAATAAAACAGAAGTATTAATATTTATCAGTACCTATCAATACAGATTGTATATGAAAAAAAAAAAATTATGTGGCATAAATGTTACAGACAACATGTTCTATAAACGTACATACATCAGCCATTCAAACTTTAGCTGAGAAATTCTACTTTTATTAATGCATTTACATTCATTATTATACATTTCAATTATGATATTTATTACAAAGTGAACCAGATCTCAATATAAAAAACACAAGGATATATCAGCTATATAAGCTACATAACATTGTCTAATGAAGTATTATTTGCATTCATAAAATGAATATTTATGTGAATCTTTCATGATGTTAAAAGTTTTAAGTCACAGAGAGCTGTGCGCTTCGGAAAGAAGGAGAGAAGAAGCTTCTAATGAATTCAGGGCTTATGGAAAAAAAGGAAATACTTATTATGCTAGGACTTCTCAGGAAACAGAGAGAGCGGGAGAGAGAGAGAGAGCAGGAGAGAGAGAGAGAGAGAGAGAGAGAGATGTGGGGGCGGTGAAGGGATCATGAAAGGCAGGGTTAAGGTGCGAGGTTAGTGGCCCGCTGGTGGCTGAAAGGCTGAAAAGCTGCAGAGGAACCATCTCTCCCATGGTGGGCCTGTCTTCCTAACTGAAGCAGCAGCAGCGGCGGCTCTGGAGGTCTGAGGACCAGCTGCAGGAAAAGCGGGGGGGTGGGTTTCAGGGGGTTGGTGGCTGAGAGAGAAAGAGAAAAAAGGGCCTGCTCCCTCTCCACCAGCACACTTCAGAATCCACCACAGTGTGTGGTGGCAACTTAGCCGTAAAAAAGCGGCCCGGTCGTTTCAGTAGAAGTAGAAGATTGCAGAAGACAGTTATGGAGGGATGGAATAGCGCTAATAGTAGTGATTTAGCATTACATAACAGTGAATTACAGGCGAAGCTGATGGACTGCAAAGAGCTCTGGCATGGCTGTAGTGGTTGAGGTTCGGGTCTAGTCTGCCCATTCTGAATGACTGTGGAACCGCAACGTGACAGACGGTATTTTGTGACAGGACCTTTGATTCGTGCCTATCGTTTGTCTAATGGAGCGAAGAGGCTACGGCACTAACCAGCCATGTCGCTTCGCTTCTTGCTCAAACCACTACACAGCTACAGAGCAAAGGAGCTTTAATGATCAAGAGGAAATTGGAAATTGAGTTGCGATCCCAACCAGTACACAGTGCAAGGGGCGACACCCCTCCAGCGCCACCAAACAAGCTTACTCAGCCTACAAAGCCTTTACCAATATCGCCCCTCCACGTTTACATCCCACTCTGACACCCCCGCAAACACAACCGCCAAAAAAAGGCCCCCATGCATAAACCCTAACACATCCTAATGTCCCAACATCTGCGTCAACATCACCTTCAACACACTTGCCGTACTACGATGAGAGATGCTCAGATGCCCACTGCTTTTGTAGGGCCATGGACAACGCAGTCATGCCAGGCAAGCCTAGGCTCACTCATCAGTGTATTCTGGAGGGGTCTGCCATCCAACATACACGCCATCTATGAGAACATAGAGATAGGGAAGCAAGTCTGGGTTTCAAGGAAACCATGCTCCAGCCTGGCTACCCAATGGACATTTCCAATATGGGCAACGGCAGGTCAGCACCTCCATCAAGGCCTCTACTTGAACAAAAATGAGGAAAATGACTTACTAACTCAAAAAAATATATCAGCATTAAGTGCATTTAAAATACACAGACATGGCAAATGGGTTACAAGAAATGAACAAGAATTAATTACAGTACAATTTAATGAACGAACGCTGATGATCCAAACAGAATTCCCAAATAAACTGCACTAAAATATATTTCAATTATAGTCCATAAACGAGAATAACGAAATTTATGTCAAGGTAACAAAATATACTGACTCAATTGGACTAAATGGAAATGTGTTGCATAATCAATGTTCATACAGCCATTTCTTCTGGGGTTTGTTATATATTTACTAGCGACAGGGAATCTCTGGGCCCTCTAGGCTCTCCAGGTGAAATGATTTCTCTTACAAACAATCACATGTCTGTCATTTCTGGTTCATCGTTATGTAATAGGCTCGTCATGCTTGTTCTTTTTTGAAGTAGTACTACTACTCTTATAGTCTAATCACACCTGGTTACCTGCCCTTTCCTATATGTACACTTAACACTAAGATGCTAGATGCTAAGATGCAGATGCTAGCAGCTGTTTGTACCTCAGTTCTAGTAACATTCCAAAATACAGGTACTGCACATCTTGCACATTTGTGTATTACTGTCTGTTGATTTTTGTGTCTCTATCTTTTCATTTTTGCCCTATTATTGTTTATCTGTTGTTTTAATAACTGCACTGGACAATTAGCCTGATAGTGTTACGTTATACTGTACAACCCTGTATTGGTAAAATAGAAATGAAGTTCAATTGAATTGAATTAAATGTACTGCAACAAATTTGCCAAAAAAAAAATAAATTCTGAACACAGCATACCGAACTTGTACAAGCTGATCTGAATAAATGAAAAGCACAAAATGTAGACATATTGTAAATGTGTATATCTGAAAATCTGACTTGTGACTTACTATTATATATATTTGTACTTATTAATAAAATAAAATAAAAAAACTGATTTACAGATTTACTTATTTTACACATTCACAATGCAGTCATAATTCACTAACACAGTACATCTCGACTCATATTCAACTCCACACTAGCAGCTCAACACAGCATTCTACACCCAGAGCACCAACAGTGCCCTAGTTGTTCTGATAACCAAGCAATGGAGGACATATTTATTTGATTATAATGATGTTAATATCCTAATCAATTAATATTGTGCCCTTGAATTGGCCACTAGGGGTCCGCAGAAAGAGGCCACGGACTAAAAGTCACTGTATCGTCATGCAGTGAATCATTTCCACTGCCACTAAACGTAACAGCAGCTCAGAATAAAGACCTCATAACACAAGAGATTTATGCTCTCCCTGCTTGAGTAAACAGTGTGCTAGGACAACCAGAGTCCTCCAACCTTTAATTACCCATAATGTGAACAGGAAGCACTCACTGAGAATACAGACACTCAGCTGGCATAAACACAGGCCCACTTGTTTCTGGACGGAGCGATAAGTAGCCCAGACACTGGCACTGGTCACTGATTTACACTGATCGGTTTGTCATAGTGTTCTACATTTGGGCAAAGACAAAAACAGACCAGCAGAGTTTAACAGAGCAGGTTTTGACAGGCTTAGAATATCTGCAGCTCTAATAGAGTTTAGGACAGGATGAACTTTATTAGAGCTGCAGGAGAATAGGATTGCTCATTTTATGGTGGGGTTACATTTGGGAAAACACAGCTACACAATCAGTGAATGTTGTGCTTCAGTCTAGAATAGCTTCAACTGTATTCCTACAACTAAACGGACACTGTGTAAACGTATTGTGAATCCAGCCCACTCAGACCAGCCATCACCCCCACAGTCAATAAATTTTAATATATACAGAATTAAATTTAATTGTCATTGCACATATCGCAAAGTTCATTGTGTGTATATATATATATATATATATATATATATATATATATATATATATATATATATATATATATAGATAGATATATATAGATATTATATTTATATACATAAAATATATATATATATATATACACACACACACACACACAAAATATACAACAAAAATTACCATGCATTTCTGGTATTTGAATGGGTATCAGTGAGAGCAACCATCAGGGGATAGTTTCTTAACAGCTTAGGCAAAAAGGGATCAATACTCAACACCAGAACATTCTTAAGGATGTAATGAAGAAACAATGAGGATCATTTAAAAACAGAAAATTCTCAAAATTATTTTGGAAGAAATTCAAATTTCAAAATTAGAAACATTTTAGGGCCATTGGACATTGGAGAAACTCTTCAAGTACATGTCAATGCCCTCTGTTGACGTTGATTATGTTCATTGGTTCCAATAAAAAACTGGTGCAAACGCAGAAGAACCACAGACACCCGACTGTGCAGGTTTCAGTACAAGTAAGACGAGTCTCAGTAGCAGTTGGAGCGACCTGAAAATCCACTGTCGTGGCTCTTTTAGTGGCTCTGCATGCGATTTGTTCTGAAGCAGCTGCTGTGCTTGTGTTTCAGCTTAGAGCTATAAAGAGTCTGTAAATCCTTTCTGATTATACTCTCCAAGATCCCCACTGCAGACCCGCCAATTCCAAAACCAGTACATTCTAGATACTAGATTTGTCGGGCCACCAGTTCCAAAACCAGTATATTCTAGATACCAGATTTGTCGGGCCACCAGTTCCAAAACCAGTACATTCTAGATACCAGATTTGTCTGGGTGGCGTCTAATCTGATGAGTATACTCCAACTAGAGTTGGCCATTTGGATCCTAAAAGTTAAAAAATAAATAAATAAAAAATACTTCCCAGGATTTTCTTCCAGCTGCCTGGCTTTTCCATGTGGCTCATCTTCCCATTTCCTCAAAAATGGGAGGAAGTTTAACAAGTCTTAAGGGAGAAATCTGTAAAAGGATGCTGTCTATCAAATTCATACTCCAAACAGATAGGGGGCAACATATCACCAGAACATGCACAGTCCTTCAACCTTCCTCTTCACTCACCAGCCTAGAAGAAGCAAAATACAAGTTCATCACCAGACTTCCTCCCTAAGAGGGCCTCTAGTGGTGGAAATCAGCACCAGCGTCAACTTTTGTTCTGCTCCTATTCATTCTACAGTTACCATTAACAAATAGAAGACCATTAATAATGACAATGGTAACGGCCAGTGGTGGACACTCTCATATGAAGAAAAGACATACGAGTCGTAGCAAAACAACATAATCATAATGAAATAAATGATTACATAAAGTGGTATTATAAAACTGGATGGGCCGGGATAGCTGGTTTGCATGCTAGCTTCAACAGACACAATGCATAGACATCTTTGATATACCATACAAACTGTAACTCAAGTTGAATCAGGAGTCGGGATTGAGTTGATGACTATAATCCCCATTTCTGGCCTTCATTACTTTCAACTGCTTTAGCATTAGCATCTGAGCCTAGCCAAATTAGCTTTTCTGGGGCACCATTTTCAAATAGGTTGCTGCATTTCAAGTGGTATTTGTTTAGTTTGGTGTTTAGCAAGGGCTAGTGTAGTAGTTAGTGTGTAGTGAGTGATTTTGTGCGACAGGAATTCAGGATAACTACATCATAGGCCAAATACAGCAATCGCTTACATATGCCTGTGCACTGTAAATGGGTAGAAACAAATCCTAATGGTTTCCTATGGGATACACTGCATACACACGTGCAGACCACGCCAAGTACGACCATTACAAGCCATAATGATAATAATAAGTCACCCAAATCCCTAAAAGGCTGTTTATATAAATGTTTTCTTTTTCAGCATGCATGTATTTTACCACTCCAGAATCCCTCATTGTGGCCGTAATCCTCTTCCCACCTGCGCTCACTTCTGAAGGGCGTGCAAAGAGGAACGGATCAGCATGTTGGGTGCAGCGATCCGCTCTTGCTCTCCGTGCCTGCTAACTCCCATCTCGGCTCTCCCTTGATATCGTGCCAAGTACGTCAAGCGCTCCCCGTCACTTTGGCATTGTTGTCGGTGCTGTAATACCTGAAGATTACACAGTCTCAAAGACAAACAATTAAGCCTCCTTTTTCCCCCAACTGTACCCTAAGCCAACACCTCTCCAACTATGTCTGTCACTGGCTTGGATCTGGCCCAGAACCCTCCGCTCCATTACCAGGTATGCTCCCACTCCATGGCAACACGCAAGCAAGCCAGACAGCAACAGCAACAGCAACTGCAAAGTCACGAAAACAAACCCACGCGGTTCCGTGCCTCCGCCACGTTTTTTAATTAGGCTTTTGGCAGCTCCGCTCACCGCCACGCTAAATTTACGGATCTGTTTGTGCAAGCGCGCGAAGGCCCCGGCACATTTTTCCTACCCGTCTTTCAGCACGCGGCCCCGCCAGTGAAACTTCCCAGCGCTTCCCAGAGAAATGGTTTCTCGAGGAGTGCATGGGAGGGGCTGGCGTGAGATGACACCGATTAAATTTAGCTGGCATAAATCATATCTGTCTCGACACAGAGGTAGGTTATCAACACGATGTCTCCACGGACTGTGAGAATGCCAAAACAGTGGAGGGCTCTGATCAACAATGGAGGCGGCCCAGAAGGCCGAAACGTCTGCCATGGAGCTCACTGTACTGGATTTGTTTTCAGTCAATGCGTTTAAACAAAGCGTCAATCCTGCCGTATGGGTCAGTTCAAAGTCGGGGGTAATGGCGGCAGTAGCAGAGCGATATGCTCTTATTCTACTCAGTAAAAATATATACTCATCTTTAGAAACATACCTGCAGAAATAGCTGCACCCAGAAATAATCAACCGACAGGAATAAAATTTGGTGGGTAGGTTTGACATTGTGAGAAATGCCAACGATTCAAATTTCATGCTCGGCCATGCATGTGACAAGCAAGGACGGGCCTTATCGCTGCACCTGACCCAAAAGTCACAATCGTGGTTATTCACAGAGTAGTGATATCCTCCAGCCTGTTGGTGCAGCACCATTGCCGGATAGCTACACAATGGAGGACTACATGCACACAGTCCGTTCCCACGACTGCCCTTAACACCACGTCAACATCACCAAAGACTGCAATGGTGTTGTGCCAGACTGACATGGAGCAACTCTGAATGGCAGTGGCTCATCTGCAGTGACGATCCCGTCTTATGTCCCGTCTTAAATCCGTATATGGAGGCTCCTGTAGTCAGCACCATGATGAACGGTTTGTTGTCACGTCCCACGTCCAGAAGTCCTGGTGTCACTCCACCTCCACCCCTACTGCACCATCTACAGGAACTGTGTGAGAATATTTAAGCTGCATGGGATGGATGATCACAAAACACTATTAGGACCATAGTGTGAAGGAAGTAGCTGTATCTGCAGGCTTATGGAAGCGTACGGTCATACGGGTCTACCAGCAGTGGCTAAAATCCCAGTCTACAGGAAACTCTCCTTAGAATTGTGCCAGGGAAGGCATCCACCAAATCTGACCCAACTGTGCAATGCCTTGATGCAAGATGTCTGTACATTGATGTGGCCTACATCCAGAACTTTGTCCAGTCCATGGCAATAGGAATCCCAGCTGTTACTGGTGCTTGTGGAGGTTTAACATGCTCTCAGGTACATTTCAGTCACAGGTGAATCATTTTTTGTCCATTGAGCTTATATTAGGATCCTATACTATATACAGGACCAGGGATTCATCTCTATTTAGTTAGAAATACCCAGGACAGAATTACGCCAAGATGATTTTTTGAAGAATTTTTGAAGAAGCAGCTAAACAACGTCCGTTCCCTGACTGCATTTGACCATCTAGACCTTCCCATATGGACAGCATATTGTCATAGTAAGTTTATTTTCATGGCTCATTCACGGGGTCCAAGAGACTAATCAGGAGATCCTGGGCATCACAAGATCCTGTTCTATTTTGTATCTTTATTGTAAATTCATTACATGAATATTTAACTTATTTCTAATATTTTTGTGCTTGTTTTTTATGAGTTTTAGTAAACCAAATTATCTCAATATTTTGGCAAATAAATTTGGCCTGTAAGAAATTGACACTTAAAACCAGAAAAATGATCCACTAATTTAGTGAGATAATTTAACTGGCTAAATCACTTACAAGTAAAAACTTTTTAAGTTACATAATTACTAATTAAGTTACATAAATTATTATAAGGCAACAGCCATCTTGAAATGAGAACTAGTAAATATATTGGCTTAGGTTTTTATAGTTTCACTCAAAAGCAAAGTTTTTATTGTATTATTTAAAGTGTTGGGGCCGGGGCAAACCTTGATGGGGTGGGGGTGTCATCCTTGGTAGTGGGCCATTCCACCTCAACCTCAACCTAACTACATGTGTCTATTCTCCTTATTGTCTGAAGCTGTAGCTTCCTCACAGTGTATTTACACTGAGTGAATAAAGGTTGAAAGGTCATTGCTTGAAAACAGGAAGTTTCATATTATTAATAAAATATTTTTGATTGAATATATTCCAGATTAATATGAACGATAGCATATGCTTAAATTGGATAAAGAATTTGGAATTTTGGTTTCCTCAAGAACTTTTGACTACAGGGTTCTTCAATGGAACATTTTTTGTTGTTTAAAGTAAAACTGTTATGTTTGAAGAAACGTTCTATGCAAGCGGGTACCAATATGGTGTGGGGTGGGGGGTTTGTGGGGTTGCAAAGTGCAGACAAAACAAAAAAAAAATATCTACAGGTATCTACAAGTTCTCAAGTTCTGGATATTTGGTTCTCCGACTGGGTAAGTTGTACACTTTGGGAGTCACTGTTCTATATCAATTCAGGGGTACAAGCGGTATGGCCTGAAACTGAAGCATAGGCTGGGACGGATTGCCGGGGGTTGTTGTTACCTGTGACCTGTTGACCCCTAAGGTCACCGTCTACATTGCTACAGCTCAATCGCGCGAGGAAAAGTGACCGCCAGCCTCTACGCGTCACTGTAATTCCGGCTGCCGCTGGGTACGAGACTTCATTAGAAAGGCTGTGACCTACAAATAGCACCCCTGCCTTCCACCGCCCGCAATAAATTCCCAAAATGGCGCCTGCCAAGCAAGCCTCCCTCACTCCTTTCATTAAAATAGTTAACACGCAATCAAGCAAGACAGCCGACTCCCACACACACCAACCAAAACCTGCAACTAGAGCCGCAGGAGTGGCAGGTCTCCCTTTAAAACTTGATGAATTGATTTTTTTTCTTTTTGACTGGTCATTAATAATCACCAAACGCTCCTACCACCTCTGATTTCGCCAGAGCCGATAGGCCCCCTGGGAGACCACACTGTCAGCCTGAGCCGTGCAACGCACCAAATATTTAGCATAATAGCTGGTTACTGCGTCAGTGTCAGAAGAAGCTGTCAGCTACAGCTCCTCGGGCTAATTAAATAGTCAAGGGTGCACTGTTTGTTTCCAAGCAGTGTGGGCCAAATGCTGGGACCCCGGGGGGCACCCCAGTGCCCCTTTAAATCATTCCTCAACACCCAAACACCGATACAGGGCAGAAACTCTGACCAAACGGAACGGAATGACTGACTGCTAGAGCTAAACGCCCTCAGCCAGGGAAGCTCTCTGCTTTCACAAACTACATTTAACAAGGTAAAGCTCATTCGGTTGCATGTACACTAGCAGGCAAAAGTCTGAACACTCCCAAACAAGGACATGCTAACATGTCCTCTACCGAAAACATAAACATGACATAATCTACAATTTGGTGCACAAGTCAATAATTATATACTATATGTATATATGTATATATATTAAATATATAGCATGTATTAAATTATGAACTATCAATCTATCATTATTATTATCTTGTGCATATACTGTATATACACACTTTGGATACATACACTCACAAGATAATAAATAACATATATACATATATATGTATGTACTAAATTTTATTTTGTGTATATATATATATATATATATATATATATATATATATATATATATATATATATATATATATATATATATACACACACACACACACATCTGTGTGTTTATTTATGTCACTAAGTATATTTGCTAAATTTAGGGACATCAATATGTTAATTTTATATTATTTTTTAATTTAATTTTATATTAATTTAATATTAAGGACATCAAAAGTAATCATGCTTTTAAATACGTAGAAGTGCATTACTTATTATCCATACTGTTAATCACCAGGGGTACCAAAACTTTTGAACATGACCATGCAGAGCAAATCTACGCCAGTGTTTTAGGCAGTGCGGCCGGCCAGTGTTTACAGGCTCATAAAACATAAATGTAGACACAAATAGAACAAAGATGAATAGCATTAGCATAGCAGCTAGTGATTTTTAGATATGACAGTTTAACCTTCACCTAAATGTTTCTCATCATAGCAACCCCATAGTATTGTACTTCCACACTTCCCAGTGTGTTATAGGTAATCTACTTTAAATGAGTCAGGTGTTGTGGTGATGGAGAGAAATCTGGAATAAGACCTGTGTTCTCCTGATCAGCTTTTAAAGAGCTGCATTATTTAAAATGAACAACAAACAAAACAAAACAAACAGAACAAACTTCTTTTTGTTACGTTTCAATGACCATTTTCATTTCATTGCTGCCGGAAGCAAAGCCTCAACTCCAACTGGTAGCTTTCCATTACAAACAAAAAAGGTTCCTAACTTGGAATAGAAAGTTAATGTAACAAGTAATTTTGAAACTGGTCCACTGGAAATGTGCTGTGTCTGGAACCTGAACATATCAATACACTACGATACATAAGTGGAGTTGTGTAAAGTATAAAATAAAATTAAAAAAAGCAATGCCATTTATTCTGATGTTGTATTAAAACAGGGGGGACTCAACTTAAACTTAATTTTTATATATATATTTTAAAATAATCAGGTCACATTTACAGTGTGGGAATTTAAGAATGAATAGAGAATGTTCTGGTCCAGGATGGCACTTTCTAAAATCCTGTCACTTACATAACTTACATTAACTTACATAAAAAAAAGCATAATTTTGTTTTTAGATTGAAGCCGAAAACAAAAACACATTAATTGCTCAGATACATGCTCATGTTCCCAAAACTTAGGCATGATATTGTATGGATGTATATTTCTAGTCTAATACTGTAGGGCTTCTTAAGTTTCAGATTAAGAGGATGCAATGCAAAGTAGGAAATTATTAAAACTTCTATTTGAAACAGTTTTTAAAAACTAGAATGTAACAAAAAACTAACAACAGTCACATTTTAAAGAGAGAAATCTCAAGGAACATAACTCTGTCAAGAAAACTTTGTAAAATAGATACAAGATACATTTATATGATTTGTTGAGTATCTCTTTTTTTTCCAAAATATACTGAATTAATATGGGATATTATTAAAATGAATAAAACCTTATTAAACTGGATACCTATAGTATACCTATTTGTATCTGGTTTAAATCTGCACTGAATATTATACTAATTACTTTAAATTACTGAATTATGAACGTAGCACTTTTAAACATTATTTATTATATAAAGCAGCTACTGTATATTGAGAAATAGATCACTGCTGTCTATTATTTGTAAAGTAACTTGATATTTTCAAACTATACTGAATTATTATGGAATATTATTGAATGAGCTGAATAATCCTACAACGTCTGTTTGCGTGTGGTTTAAATCCTTAAATATTAAATTAAATATTACTAATTAATTTGAGAATCACTGAAATATGAATGTAGCAAACTTATAAACATCATTTATGAAATAAAACAAGTATTGTATATTTATGTAAGCAGATAATTGCTATTTTCTATTATTATATATTATATTTTTATTGTAAAGTAACTTCTTAATATTTCCAAATTCTACTGAATTAATATGGGACATTACAGAATGAGCTGAATTAAACCTGTGACATCCCCATTTGTATCTTGCATAATTATTTGGGAGTCACTGAAATATGAATGTGGCAAACTACCAAACACTATTAAATAAACAACTACTGTATATACAGAGAGAGATCAAAGTCGTGTCCCTGAATGCTTCATGACTGTGGGCCTGTTATAAGTTCCCACTAAAGCACTGGAGAGTTACTACTCCAAACGATCTCCACCATCTGCCATGCAGTAAGAAGTTAGCCGTGTTCAGTTAGCAATGTCTGCTGCGTGTCAATGCGACAGCACATGCTAACCCCCTCCCTTCTCCCTCTGGACTCTCCTTGGTCCAGCAGAATCAGGTTTACCGTGGACTTGCTTATAGAAGTCTGTGTCTGCAGGAAGCAAACAAAAGCACTCACCAGGTATTCTTATCTGTGCATGCATCAAGACAGGCGGACATAAACCCACCATCTCTCTCTCGCTCGCACAAACACACCCCCACCCCCTTACCTGCATTAAGTCTCCTCCCCATAAGCCCATCACACCGGCCTAGCCGACTTCCTTCTCCCATGGAGTTCTTCTTCTACTGCTTCCTGCCTCCTGCCTTCCTGCTGTGCTCCTGTTGTTGGTGCACGGTTGTCTACCAGCCTTGTGGATGACCAGAGCATGCTGGAATCAGTGACTTGTCTTGTGCTGAACTTGAGAGCATGGCCACTATTGCTATAGTAAGCTGGGGTGGGTTAGCAGCAGTGAAGCTAGCTGCTGCCATCTGTCTGTGAGGGGTCAAACTGCAGGCACTTGCATGGACCACCAGAACACATGAGTGGTGTGTTACAGCAGTGGTGCTCAAGCTTGTTCCTAGAGGTTTCATCTTGAACCCCTATCCCCTGTGATTGGTCCAGCTTTCTGAAGATAAGTAAGTGACACCTTGAGTGAGAAAATCTCTTCACTTTGAATCTAGATGTGTTAGGTAAAAGGGGTTTGGTGTTTACAGTTGGCTTGAGCACTGGAGCTAAGCTAAGCTTAAGCAGTAAGATAGCTAAACAGTACAGGAGATACATACTCCAACCTATTAGCATCTCAAGTAGCACTAGCTGTCATACGTTTCGATGGAATCAAGTTCGGACTTGTGGTTTGGTTCAAACTTTAGAAATGTGACTCCCATATATATATATATATATATATATACATATATATACAGTATGTACAGGGGTTGGACAATGAAACTGAAACACCTGGTTTTAGACCACAGTCATTTATTAATATGGTGTAGGGCCTCCTTTTGCGGCCAATACAGCGTCAGTTGGTCTTGGGAAGGACATATACTGCGTCCTGCACAGTGGTCAGAGGGAGTTTAAGCCATTCTTCTTGCAGGATAGTGGCCAGG
This sequence comes from Prochilodus magdalenae, assembly GCA_024036415.1. Taxonomy (NCBI): domain Eukaryota; kingdom Metazoa; phylum Chordata; class Actinopteri; order Characiformes; family Prochilodontidae; genus Prochilodus; species Prochilodus magdalenae. The sequence continues at coordinate 37,038 of JAMWET010002155.1, read as the reverse complement.
TCACTACGTGATGCTGGTGGAGGTTCGTCCTTCTTGGTGGTATGCTGACATTACCCTGGATACCGTGGCTCTTGATGCATCACAAAGACTTGCTGTCTTGGTCACAGATGCGCCAGCAAGACGTGCACCAACAGTTTGTCCTCTTTTGAACTCTGGTATGTCACCCATAATGCTGTGTGCATTGCAGTATTTTGAGCAGAACTGTGCTCTTACCTGCTAACTGAACCTTCACACTCTGCTCTTACTGGTGCAATGTGCAGTTAATGAAGATTGGCCACCAGGCTGGTCCAATTTAGCCATGAGACCTCCCACACTACAATGACAGGTGTTTCAGTTTCATTGTCCAACCACTGTATATGTTTATTTATTTATTATAATTTTTTACATGTATTTCTGTATTCAGGTTCACTTTTGCCGGTCAAGCTCTCTCCAAGCTTAATTCTCTTTCCCACTCAACTGGTTCTTCTTCTACAATGTTGGTGTAGCCTAATGGGTAACACCTATGCCTCCCATGTTGTGGACTGGAGTTCGAGCCTCTACCTAGGCAACTTACCCTACACTCTATCAATAAGTGTCCTTTGGGCATGACTCCTAACACTACCAACGATCAGATTCAGTCTGGAAAACAGTGTCTGAGTAATACCCTAAATGTCAGAAATGAGAGTTTTGGTTCAGAGCTCTAGACTACCAGTGACCCAGGAGAAAAAAAAACGTACACTGAAATATACTTAACTTAAGCGTACTTAGTATACTTCTTTGAACTTATAATTACTATACTGAAAGTGTGATATTTTTAAATACTATCTATACACTTAGTATGTTTAATATACTAGTAATATATACAGTGGGGTGCGAAAGTTTGGGCAGCCTTGTTAATTTTCCTGATTTACCTTTATAAAGCATTGATTGTTTGGATAAAAAATTGCGTTAAATATATCATATAGCGGACAAACACAGTGATATTTGAGAAGTGAAATGAAGTTTATATGAGTTACAGAAAGTGTGCAATAATTGGTTAAACAAAAGTAGGCAGGTGCATAAATTTGGGCACCAAAAAAAAAACCTTTAGTAGATCCTCCTTTCGCAGAAATAACAGCCTCTATGTTCCTATAGCTTCTAATGAGAGTCTGGATTGTGGCTGAAGGTATTTTAGACCATTCTTCTTTACAAAACATCTCTAGTTTATTCAGGTTTGATGGTTTCCGAGCATGGACAGCTCTCTTTAAGTGACACCACAGATTTTCAATAATATTCAGGTCTGGGGACTGAGATGGCCATTCCAGAACGTTGTACTTGTTCCTCTGCATGAATGCATTAGTAGATTTTGAGCAGTGTTTAGGGTCGTTGTCTTGTTGGAAGATCCAGCCCCGGCGCAGCTTCAGCTTTGTCACTGAAATCAGGAAAATTAACAACGCTGCCCAAACTTTCGCACCCCACTGTAAATTATCATTAATATATACTCCAATAGAACCGAGGTTCTACATAATTGTATTAATTGTATTGTACTTAAGTGTATTATTTGGAGACACCTCTTAGATTCATATCGAGATATTAAAGTACATATTACAGTACATTTCTAGTACATTAAAATATACTTCATGTTTACCTGGGGAGAGATGAGATGTGCTTCTATAATCTTCGAACCTATCTACCAAGTTTTTACCAAATGTTCTACCTGTGCTGCCTGTTTGTACTATCCAGCTTATACATCCACAGAAAACTGCAGAAAAGGCTACAACCTGACCGGTTCTGATATCTGTTTGTTAAGACACTGAGGTACATTTCAAGATCAGCTCAAGCTCCTTCATCCTTGTCCTGCTTGTGCAAGTCCCTGCCATGTGTCTTGACTACTGGACTATTTGAGTAAGAATTTAGACCATTTTGAGACCATTTGTGAAACCTACATACACCTACACTAGGGGTTAGTGAGCACACTTGCCTGGAGCACTGGGCAGCACCCTCTACAGTGCCCAGGGAGCAATTGGAGGTTAGGTGCCTAGCTCACAGGCACTTCAGTCATGTACTGTCAGTTCAGGGAATCAAACCGGCCACCATCTAGTTCTGTAACCTCCAGCCCACAACTGCCCAAGTGACGAATATGAGTGAAAGCAGTCCATGGCTTCTACGTTTCTACTACAACTAGCAGTCTTTCTTAATGTCATATTGTTTTTCTTTTCCTCAAATTGAGCCTCCATCTTTTCACTAGCCTATCTTTAGAAAATGTCTTCAGATTGTCCTGATCTATGAATTTGCTTTCATCCATATATATTAATGTTTCTTCTTCCAATTTTGACTTCTTGGTCATCTTCCTCTAGCCTTGAGTCTCTCCTTATATGATTCAGTGATGCTAATTTAACTTATGATTAGGATTTATTGCTCGCCCGATAAGTCTTCACGGATTCCGGAAGTAAAACCAGACTTTGACTTAGCATTGACTTAGCATTTCCACTTGATTGCAGTCCACTACAGAACATGTAGCCTTACCAAACAGCTACTGCAGCTATAGTATACACTATGCAGATTTAGCAAGTATCATGATCACTTTTTTCATGTGTAGTAGTTGGTGTAGTGCAGTGGGCAACACCCACTCTGTTGACTATAGAGCCTAACTGGGCTAGCATCCTACACTGAATCAGTGAGCGTCCTAGGGCAAGACTCCTAATGTTGCCTCGCCTACCAGGATAAGAGCATCTATCACTGAAAAGGTTAGGGTAACACGCTATTTGAACGCTACTTGAATGTCATTTGATAGGCTATAGCTGATGGTAAAAGTTATTTGAACTTGAAATATTGAATATTTCTGGGCAAAAAAACAGATTCTTGTTCTTTTAACCTCTTATTTGAAACTCAATTTAGTTCTTTTTAAAGTTAAAACAACTTAGTTTTTTTCCCACACTGTATGGGTCACATACACGCACATTGCAAACGGTCAATCTGGGTAGCATAGCATCTTGTTCAGAGCTGAACATGGAAGATTTTGAAATCTATTGGTTGCTATGTGTTCAGTGGAGAATCAGTTGGGTCTCACTGGCGAGTCTTGCAGTGTAGGCAAGAGTGACATCCCATTCTTAATCTGTTGGGTTTAATGTGATGGCAGCCCACACGTTGCAGCTATGACAGCTTCAACTCTTCTTTTCCACAAGGTTTAGCAATGTGCTAATGGGAATTTTGACCATTCTTCCAGAAGCACATTTGTGACCTCAGACACTGATGTTGGACGAGAAGGCCTGGCTCACAGTCTCCGCTCTAATTCGTCCCAAAGGTGTTCTATCATGTTGAGGAGGTCAGGACTCTGTGCAGGCCACTCAAGTTCTTCCACACCAAACTCACTCATCCATGTCTTTGTGGAGCTTGCTTTGTGCAATGGTGAGCAGGCATGTTGGAACAGGAAGGAGACATCGTTGAAAGAAAGCATGAAATTGTCCAACATCTCTTGATAGGAGGTCTTGTCACTGTATTTAAGGGGCCAAGCCCAACTTCTGGAAACCATCCCCACACCATAATGACCTCGCCACTAAACTTCACAATTGGCACAGTGCAGTCAGACAAGTACCGTTCTCCTGGTAACCCCGTAAACCAAGACTCATCCATTGTATTGCCAAACAGAGAAGCATGATTCGTCACAGTGTCCAGTCCAGTGATGGCGCTTTACACCACTGCATTTGACGCTTTGCATCATGCTTGGTGATGTAAGGCTTGGATGTAGCTGCTCGGCCATGGAAACCCATTCCATGAAGCTCTCTACACACTGTTCCTGAGCTGATCTGAAGGCCACATGAAGACATTTGGAAGTCTGTAGCGACTGAAAGTTGGCAAATGCAAATTGGGAGAGTACAAATGTCCTTTATTTACTTCTTTAAGCCTCATAGTGCACAAAAGGAAGAAGCAAGCAAGTCTTTTCTGGATGACTTCATTTCAAGTTTTGGAAAAATGTAATCACTTCAACCACCCATTAAACGGATTTCGTGACTGGAAGGAGAGGGAGACACATGTACAACATCAGTTCCTGAAAGCATTTGTGGTCAGACGAAAAATGTCCCATGAGTCTTTGTTCATGTCAGTGTACGGGCTATTGCAAATGTTTGGATCACATGGACTACTAACGCAAGTTCTAAACAAACAGGAGGCAAGATGAAGAATGAAGGTATCCAGCTGCTTTCATCTTTGCCCTGATGACGCAGTTGATCCTTCGTTGCTGTTGGGGTGAACAGGAATGCTTTAGTTTTAACCCTGTTAATGTCATGTGGTTATGCATTCCTGACCACCTCTAAAGGTGGTCTAGGTGATCACGGTGCAACTGCAGGAGGCATTGGACTGTGCTCACACCTGTAGCTGGGGAATTTTTTGACACTGCTGGTAGACCCATATGATCGTACGCTTCCATACACCTGCAGATTCAGCTACTTCCTTCACACTATGGTCTTTGGCCACGCCCACATGCCCAGTCACTCCTTTCAGCCAATCTGGAGCCATTTTCCACACATGGAACGAGACATTCCCTGCCCTGTAGCACCTCTACTCAATCTATGGATCCCGTCACTCACACCCCGCAGGTATTTATAGCCCCATCATCCTGGTGTAGCGCCATCTGCAGGAGCCTGAAGTTTACCACCTTAAACACTACCACCTTAAACACACAGAGTGAATCATTTTTGTGTTCGTTGAGCCTGTTACTCTCTATTAGCTATTAAAGTTAATGCCAATGGTGAATCTTTGCTGCACAGTGTATCTTCACTGTCCTCCTCGTTGCCTTGTGGGGCATGTTCCTACCGTCAGTCATTCAGAATTGAAAACATTCTCAAACTAGATGTTTCATGGGAATGACTGGAAATGTTATGATGATCCACAGCATTCCTTAGAAAATGGCTAAAATGGAAAAATAAATAAATAAATAAACATAGGATGACCTTTTATAGGTGCTAGTGACATCCTGTGGACTGTGTTCCAGCTGGGTAATGCCGTTGACCTCTGACTGGAGTTTGAGTCCGTTCCTGATACAGCATAGTCCTTGGACATGACACCAAATATCTGTAATATACATTGGAAGTTCAGATTTCAAAATGGCTACTACCAGCCATAAGTTCACTCTAAGCTCATGTGATCTGGCTTTCATGTGGCTGAGGGATGTATAGGCAAAGACTACTGCCGAACAAGTAACAATGTAAGCAGTATTGAAGGATGACTGTAGACTTCAGAAGGAGCCGTTCTCTCTAGTCATAAAATCACGTCGCACGTTGTTAATGTGCGCTTATGTAAACTCAAATTGTCTGCTTCACAAAGGAGTCTGTCAGGACTGAAACAGAATGGGAGATTGGCTTATTCATTGCTGTGTAGCTTAATTAGGAGCATGCTAACTGTAATATTATACTGCTCTATGCTAAAGCTTGCAGATCCTGAAAAACCTCTTTTGCGCAGACACATATTCCATTCAGTCATGGCTAGTTCCTGAACAGAACACAAATGGCCTTTCAAGAGGCATTTCACAAGGCTGCCTGATGAGACGGCACACAACATTTTAATTTACACTAAATGCTTCTATGAATCACCACTCAGTAAAATTGCATTCATGCTTAATAGCTTCCAGAGAGGCACAGATAGATGCTCAAATGTTCCCCACTATGGCTGCAGTGTTTTTCCTTTTCCTCCCTATACTATGAAAAGCTGCACTCCTGAAAAGCTTCACTTCTGTATGGACGTTCACTGAATGATTCATGTGTGCTGGGAAATTGCATTGGCACCATCAAAGTGACTCAATGGATTATTCATGTGTGAGGTTTCTGCTGTTATATTTAAGTTATTTTGGCTTATACTGTGTAATTACAATGTAATAAGACTGCTATATAATGTAATTACATACTTAACAGGGTGAGGTACATAATGAATATCATTCAAATACAATTTACATTACCAGCAATGATTCTGAGATTTCATTTTCTCTTTATATTTCAGTTTGGTTATATGTGAAGAGGAAATAAACCTGGAAATAGAAATATAAAGGGTGTTTTATCTTTATCTTTTCTTGGAATTTGAATCACAACTAAAAAAGGGCTAAGGATTAGACACATAGAGGAGTGATGGGTCAGTATGACTTTGGATTAGGCACCTAGAGGAGTGAAGTCAGTAGAACTGTGGCTGAGACACAGAAGTGATGGGTCAATACAGTTGTGAATTAGAAACATTGAGGAATGAGCAGTCGTTATTAGGGTGAGGGTCAGTATGGCTGTGGATTAGAAACATAGCGGAGTGAGGGTCAGTATGGCTGTGGATGAGACACATAGAAGAGTGAGGATCAGTATGGCTGTGGATTAGACACATAGAGGAGTGAGGGTCAGTATGACTGTGGATTAGACACATAGCGGAGTGAAGTCAGTAGAACTGTGGCTGAGACACAGAAGTGATGGGTGAATACAGTTGGGAATTAGAAACATGGAGGAATGAGCAGTCGTTATGACTATAGATTAGAAACAGAAGAGTGATCAGTCACTATGAACATGGATTAGACACATAGAGGAGTGTGAGTCAATATGGGGGTGGATTAGACACATAGAGGAGTGAGGGTCAGTATGGCTGTGGATTAGAAACATAGCGGAGTGAGGGTCAGTATGGCTGTGGATTAGAAACATAGCGGAGTGAGGGTCAGTATGGCTGTGGATGAGACACATAGAGGAGTGCGAGTTAATATGGCTGTAGATTAGACACACAGAAGAGTGAGGATCAGTATGGCTGTGGATTAGACACATAGAGGAATGCGAGTCAGTATGGCTGGTATAGACACATAGAGGAATGCGAGTCAGTATGGCTAGATTAGACACATAGAGGAATGAGTGGTCAGTGTGACAGTAGATTAGACACAGAAGAGTGATGGGTGTGGTATTATCAATGATGACTGTGCGTCGCACAGGTTGTGCAGAAAGATCTGGGAGACCTATTCAATCCATGGAGAGACAGAACCGTAGCTTTGTCAATACTATTGTCAGTTGGCTGCAGGATTGCCAGAATGGCAGCAACTCACCTTCAGTGATAAGTCCTGCTATTGTCTTGGTGTAGACGACCAAGGAATCCATGTGTGGAGGAACTGTGGTCAGCTCCAAGATGAATGGTTTGCTGTTAAGCATCACACGTCCAGAAGGCCTGGTGACACCCCACCTCCACCCCATTGCACCATCTGCTGGAACTGTGTGAGGATATTCAAGCTGCATGGGATGGATTATCAGTGGACACCATTAGGAACCTCTACAACTCCATACCGAGACGTCTGGCATGTTGCGTTACTGAGAGACACTACTTCTGTATGTGTAGCTCAATAAATATTCCCCATATCAGTTTAAATGTATCATCGGTTATTGTCCCTGGTAACCTTTATCTTCCTTCCCAACACCACCGCACTCCCACACCTCCTACTGGGTATATATATGATACATTTAGAATCAGCCCTTTTTTACAGAACCTCTCAGCTTGTTTTCATGAGTTACAAAAGCAGAAATAACTCATTTGAAATGATTCCTTGCGAATCCCTAACCTGCTGAAACAATTCCCTGAATCCACTGTGTGCTGCGGAATGCGACTCTCGAAAACGCCAGACAGGAAACGCATAAAGCACTAACATAAATAGCAATCAGATCACAAGAGTAAACCAATCAAGGGCTTCGTCCCCGTGCACACAGCAGACCATTAGCGGGTGGATTTCCTTCCAAACCATCGCAGTGAATCAAGGCACCTCTCGCAGCATGCTACGCACAATTAGCAGCTTGTTTTACTCAAATTAAACCCAAAACCCATTCTGGAAGTACATACTGTCAACGAGCTGGAACCCTGCGTTTCCCTCCCACAGGTGCATTTTGGCCTTGCTTACATTGTTTTTCGCGGTTACTCAGTGGAGGGCCGTATACTCCACTGTGTACTAGCAAACCGTCTTAGTGTGTCAGTCAAAACAGACGTGTATGGTGCATACCAGAGGGTGTCGTAAAATCATGAAGTACAGATGCACTGATGAGGAACGTGGTTGCTCCTGGGGATGTAGTTTAGCAAAGAGCAACCACTGCCGTGGTCTTTTTCCTTTGGCCACTGACATCTCAGAGCTTTATGGCACTGTACACATTAGCAATGCGGCCTCACTAGCAAACATAAGCAACTCAGATTAGGGCTGGGGAACCCAGAGTCGATGGCACCCATGGTGAGCCTGTAGTCTTTGTTCCTGCTCATGCTAATAGGGAAGATTCAGAAACGTTAATACAGAGTAGCGTCAGCTGTATTAGCTGAACTGTGCCACACGAATGTTCAAAAATGGGTTGCTTCATGGGCATTTACTGTGAGGATGTTGAAGGCAGCCATAGTGAACATACATCCTTTGTGAAAATTTTCTGATATGAGCAATTGTTAACATCAAAAAAGGCATATATAATATGCACATGCTAATATGCTAATAATGCATGCACAGTATGCTAACATTCAGCTCTAGGATTGCATGTTTTCTTCTTTACTCCGTTATCAGAAGTTCTCAACAAAGGCTCCGGAAGGCTTATCAGTCGTGTGTATGTAGCCATACTCACTAGCATTAGCTTTGGCTCAAAACATTGGCTAATTGGATTGCTTCCTGGGAATCCACAATGATTGTAGGTTCCCAGTCTTGTTGTGCTCACCCTGTTATCATTTACATTTACGGCATTTAGCTGACGCTCTTATCCAGAGCGACTTACAAGGTTAATCATATTACAGGTAGGCCAGTGTAGTGTTAGGAGTCTTGCCCAAGGACTCTAACTGGTGTAGCACAGCATAGTCACCCAGACTGGGATTCAAACCCCAGTCTCCCACATGTGGTGGTGGCTCTCTGGCAGGCAGTGGTGTTATCCGCTGAGCTACATTAGCGGATAACACCATGATCTAAATGTATAAAAGCATTTAGGCTTCTAAATTATTAGCGATTCCTTTTATATAGCAATACACATTTTACATAGCAGCAGACATTACCTTGTACTGAGTAATGACAGCAATGGGAAATCCTAAGGCATGTTTATTCCATACTGCGACGCATTTCAGAGGGTCTCTCTTGATAGTGAGGGTGTAGGAAATAAAGGCGATTCATGATAATATTGATTAACACTGTTTTTCCCTTCATAGATAATAATATACCCTGTATTGGGTATTGAAGTCAATGTGAATAGAAAATCATAGTGCATTTTCTTTTAACACGTGTGGTTGGTGTAGCTCAGTGGGTAACACCACTACTCAGGGTGCCACCTCTACATGTGGGAGACTGGGTCTGGGTGACTATGCTGAGCTACACCAATAAGAGTTCTTGGGCAAGACTCCTAACACTACACTGGCCTACCTGTATTCATTAACCTTGGAAGTTGCTCTGGATAAGAGCGTCAGCTAAATGCCATAAATGTAAATGTAACGCTAATGCATCCCTTATGTGGAGTTGACAGTTCAGAGGTGGGATGTCATTCTATTTCCCAGTTACTAGGAATCAACAGCAACTCAGACGCTGAATCAGCTTTTTGTTTCATAAGCAGACATTGCTCTGAACTGGATATTAAAACATTCTGAAGAAAATTACGAAAATTACCTTTCCTAGGCATTAGTAGCTAGAGATGAGCTGTGATAGAGGTGAGAGATTTCAGGAGTAGGATATGTGGATATGCTTCAGTCCCTTCGCCCATTTACAGGACACATTAGCCTTAGCTCTGTAAGCTAGCACTGTGAGGCCTATAAAGTGGCGCATGTGTTTTGTAAGATAGCAATGCTCAGAAATGGGAATTAGCAAGGCTAGCTTTCCAATCACTGTTGCTTTCTGTTAAACCACCAACATCTACACGTTTTAACACCCAACTCTGAGCATAGCTGGGGAAGGGGTTGAGGGATACCCACATATCCCACTTCTAAAATGTCAACCTGATATTATAGATAGCATTAGCATTAAGGGCAATGCACTATACCTTTTCGTTCACACCGTATATAATCAACGCAACTACATCCTGTTAGTGTTATAGACAGGATGTAGTTAGCATGGAGTATGTATTATAAGTGTATGGAAAAGCATGGTGCATTATCCTTAATGCTAATGCTATCCATAATGCCAGGTTATCAGGACGCACCCTCAGTATTTCTAGAAGCTAGCATTGCCCAGAACTGGGTGAACTATTCTAGTAGCTAGAGTTAAACTGAGATAGAGATGAGCCGTGGCCTTTGACGCCAACAGGATGCAGTTGGGATTGAGTATGCACACACCTGGACAATATCAATGCCCCCCCCCACCAGTCCCAGAGCGTACCTGGAAACTTAGACCTGCATTCGCTCGCTCATGATCGCACGCAGATACGTACACTCAGCCCATTTTCTTCATGTCTGATTATCCATGCGTTCAGGGGAGGCCCGTGCTGAGTAAACAGAAAAGCAGGCCGCAGCCCTGCACTTATGGAGCGCGTACGGTTTCACTCTCCGAGCGGCCGCCAGCCCACACAGCTGTTTCCTACTAAAATAACACCAAAATTCAATTCAACAACCTAATGTTTCAGACAACCAAATTGCTCCAGTGCTCACCCTCCCTTAGCGAAGCATGAAACTTTCCACAAAAGCTGGGGGGTATGCCCAAAAACCAGGCGAGGAGACAGCGAGCAGACATGCATTAGGGGTTATGTATGTGTGTGCTTTTCGTTATTACTTTGTTTTCACGTTTCCTATTATGCCCATTGAAGCACTTGTCATGGAAGGAATCGGACACGATTACATAAGGAGAAAGCCTGGATCGTGTCAGCGCCCGTTTTAAAGAGCACAGGCAACGAAACAACAAACACGTTTACGTCAAATTGACTAGGCCATGTTCTACTAACTAGGCAATTCACTAACTAGAACCCCAACCAACCCACCCACCACCTCCATGGGCAGACACCCGCAGTCACTTCCAACTAGCTACAACATTCCAGCACATTCACCTTTTTATCTTTCCAATCTCCAGACCCTCCTGTTCCTGGCAGGGGGCTTCATGTCAGCACCGTGCACGGTTACCGCAGCAGCCATCTTGGAAATCCAGCCAGCCTTTTTGCCCAAGCCGCATTTAAATGCACAGGAAATGATGCAGGATCTGCTATAAGAGGATTCTCCCCTTAGAGCTACTCCACGGGGCTACGTATACGGCTTGATTTCAGCTTTAGACAAACACAGAAGATTTTCATTTTGCTAGTGTAACCGAGCCGACCCACGTGCTGTGGTGGTATTAGTCAAGGGTGGAGCATGGAAACACGAGGCCAAGCCACAAGACTCAAATGTATTCATCTTCAAATGTCTTAGCCGTCATTTTAGCTTCTTTTGGTTGTGCGTTAGCTTTAATTCACAGTTAAGGCCAAATGCTAATGCTCAGAGCACAGCGCTATAAAACACCCCAAATAAGCTTTTTCTGGAAGGTGCAACGTGAAGGGAGAAGGACAATACAGGACGTGTTTAACAAGGTTTATACACTGACTGTAGGAAAAGTACGCTAACATGCTTCTACACTGTACCAGCCCCACTAAGGTAAATCTAGTTCAATCAGATCATCTGTTTGTCTGTATACATTGCTTCCCTGTTCTTCAATGGTCAGGAACCCCATCAGGACCACCACAGAGCATGTATTATGTGGGTGGTGGATCATTCTCAGCACTCAGCAGTGACACTGATGTGGTGGTGGTGTGTTGTGCTGGTGTAGGTGGATCATACACAGCAGTGCTGCTGTAGTGTTTAAACACCTCAGTGAAACAGATGAACTACAGTCTGTAATTGTACTGTAATTGAACTCCAATGTGCTCCTGTGGTAGGTGGAGTCAATAAAATGAATGAGCAAAGAACATGTATGTCAAATACGTTTTTAACCCTCTCAGGTTGATGTCATGTATGTTAAACTGCATATTAGAGATAACGGATGCTGCGTTTCTGACTTGTCAACCAATCGGAGGCTGTGTTCCCGAAATGCCGACCAGTCAGAGACTGTGTTCCTGACTTGTCAACTAATCAAAAGCTGTGTTCCTGACCATCAATAAATCAGAGACTGTGTTGCTGACTTGTCAACCATTCAGAGACCGTGTTCCTGATTTGTCAACCAATCAAAAGCTGTGCTCCTGACTCATCAATAAATCAGAGGCTGTAGTCCTGACTTGTTGACCAGTTAGAGACTATGTTCCATAGACTGCATTCCTGACGCATCAGTTAATCAGAGGCTGGGTGTTTCTGACTTGTCAAACAATCAAAGACTGTGTTCCTGACTTGTCAACCAATCAAAAGCTGTGTTCCTGACTCATCAATAAATCAGAGGCTGTGTTCCTGACTTGTAAAACAAATCAGAGACTGTTCTTGATTTGTCAACCAATCAAAAGCTGTGTTCCTGACCATCAATAAATCAGAGACTGTGTTGCTGACTTGTCAACCATTTAGAGACTGTGTTCCTGATTTGTCAACCAATCAAAAGCTATGCTCCTGACTCATCAATAAATCAGAGGCTGTAGTCCTGACTTGTTGAACAACCAGAGGCTGTTCCTGACTTGTTGACCAATCAGAGACTGTGTTCCTGACCTGTTGAACAACCAGAGGCTGTTCCTGACTTGTTGACCAGTTAGAGACTATGTTCCATAGACTGCATTCCCGACTCATCAGTTAATCAGAGGCTGGGTGTTTCTGACTTGCCAGCCAATCAGAGACTGTGTTCCTGATTTGTTCTCCAATCAGAGGCTGTGTTAACTTGTGGTGAGGAACAGTGCTACCCATCTAGTCACAATAAAAGCCTGTGTTTCATCAATCATGTACCACTATTGACAGTGACTCAGTAATGTTGGAGGGCTACTGCCACCTGTTGTACCAACTGATGTGGCACAGTACATCACTGTCTCAATTCCAATGGCTCTCTATCTGTGCCCACAACAGATCTGGAGATCGCTGGACTCATGAGAAACAGAAAATGCAACCAACTTCTTTAAACTGAGCTTGGAAAACTATCCTTGCAGGTTTCTTGACTCATTTTTCTTCTTGTTGTTCTAAAAAGAAGGGAAACAGTAAAACGGAGGTAACATATTTGGTTGCCAAGCATCCCTGAATGGCCTTGCTCAAAGCCGGAACGAACCGCGAGGTCACACCTTTATGCGATCTTTGGTTTTATGTAAGGGCGAGTTTTGTTTGGTTTCCTTTTTCATAGGAACAGTCTATTTACCTCCTTCTGTTTCATCCTCATGACTTCATCTCTGGCTGTTTGGCAGCGAGCACTAACCGCTCTCATGGGTCAGCCCAAAGACTGCACCCCTTTCTTGAGCAATTCCTTTATCCATTTCTTCATCCTCTTTTCTGAGAGGGTTATTTTGTTCGTGGAACACAGCAGGAGTACCAACACGCACAGACCTTCTAATACAGTTTCAGTTTTGCTCAAAGACGAACCAGCTTTACTTGTCTTTCACCGCTGTCAAGCATCAAAGTCTGGAGGCCAAATCGAGTCCATGTAGCTTGACACTTGAGCATTAACTAAATCTGCTAACATTATCTCGCGTTTGATTAAGGATGAGACTGCCAACAGGGTTTAGCTGCGAGTGAATTGCTTTGTTTAACCACAAGGCAGTTCTGTCTCCTGAGCTTTCAGCTATGTTCCTTGTTTTCCAACAGTGAGTTGTTTTGCTCATGGAACAGCCCAGCAGGAGATCTATGAAAGACAGCTTCTGGAGTTTCAGTTTTTGCAGAATATACAAAATGTGTTTTTCCATCTTCAGGAACTGTTAATAGTTCAGAAGCCTTGTTACACTCAACATCAAAAGAAGAGATTCATCCAGAAGGAATCAACAGACAGGAATGAAACTTGGTGGGTAGGTTGACGTTGGGACATGCAAATGATTCAAGTTGCATGGTAGGCCGGGCATGTGACATACGCAAGAACGGGCCTTATCGCTGTACCTGACTGACCCAACATATGGACATTCAGTGAGCAGTCATGCCCTCCATGTGTCATGCTGTTAGTGTCAGCACCACTGGTGGATGGCTGCACATCCCAGGACTACATGCACCTTAACACCACGTCACCATCACCAAAGACTGCAATGGTGTCGTACCAGACTCTCATTGAGTGACTCAGAATGACAGCGGGTCATCTTCAGTGACGAGTCCCGCTTTGGTCTTGATGGAAACGACCAATGAATTAGTGTGTGGAGGCACTGTGGTCAGCGCCAAGAGGATTGGTTTGTTGTTATGTGTCACAAGGCTGGGTGCCACTCCACCTCCACCTCTACCGCACAATCTGCAGAAACTGTGTGAGGATATTCAAGTGAACGTTTTTTATATAGTGCTTTTCACAACAGATGTTCTTACAAAGCAGCTTTACAAGGAATCTGGTGTACGAGCCCCCAATGAGCAAGCCAAGGGCCACAGAGCCAAGAAGAAGCTCCCTCAGTTAAAAAGGAAGAAACCTCGAGAGGAACCAAGACTCAAAAGGGGAACCCATCCTTCTCGGGTCAACACCAGATAACAAGACAGCAAAAGATTCAAGCTACATGGAATGGATTATCACAGAGTTTTGGAATGCACAACGAACCTGGTGACCTGGTAACAGAACCATCAAAATTGGTATGGAGTATGGGACAGTGGAAATAGGTGTAAACTAGTGCAACCATGAATAGAGTGCAACAAAGTTATGGATACAAGTTACACCAACGGTTCCAGGCCGAACCGGGTGACTCATGGAGGGCATTGGGACTTGATTATTGTGCCATACTTACTGATGCACCTCATCACCTGTATGCATTCTATACTGACTCCCAACATCACTTAACTCATGCACACTGACTGCCTATACCCTTAGTATACCTAGATTATCAGCATGTGTGTAGCTGGTATGAGAAAACGTAACTCTCCAATATCTTTCCATAACCATGCAACATATCATCACTGTCCAAAGAAAAACAGGTATCTCCAAATTGGCAACTTTACAGGAGAGGCCAAAAACCTCATATAATTTAAATGGAAGTCAATGGAACCAGACGTCTTTCCAAGCAGTTTTGGGCCATCTCTATTGGTCCATTCTTCATGAAATTTCCACACAGTGTAAACAGCAGCTCATGGGATCAACTGAGGCATAAAAGTAAAAATCAACAAAAATGGAGATACATGTTTTTATTTGGACAGCAACGATATATCTGTACAATTACACTGTAAATTTGAATAGTTTCTTCTTATATTTTATTTTATTTTATTTTTAAACTTACAATGTATTCATTTTCTGTAATTTCTTATTTTGTATTCTGTATAACTTGCATTTTTGTCTACCTCAGTATCTGTTATGCTGTAACGATGCAAATTTCCCCATGGGGGTTATAGAAGGCTTATCTAATCACTGCTCGCTGGATGCAGTCATGGCTGTTGGGTCATTCAGGAACAGGGATAAGGTGTGAAACTTCAATCATTTGCATGTCTCACAAACTCAAAGCTACCCACCAAGTTTCATTCCTGTGGGTTGATGCCTTCTGGGTGCAGCTATTTGTGCAAGTATTCATTTGATAATGAGTGTCTATGTGTTTGAATTTGTCCCATTGGAATGTTTACTTTCATAGCTTCATTAATGTCTTTAAAGTTTTACCTGTTGAGGTATGTAAAGATTTGTTTAGTTCCACTGAACATTTTAAATGAAGCTGTCTGTGCAGTTGTATTTTTCATGTTCTGGTTGGTCAAATGCCTTATTATGGATTCCTATGGCTTTGCCTGCTGTGCTCAATTGGGAACGATGTGATGCCTGAACTGAATCACATGCACTGTGTTTGCCTAACTTATTCCATTGGTGGCTCACTGCTCACTTGCACAAACACATTCACCACAGTAGATATGAGACGGGACATGAAAATCTATGTTTATGAATGCATGATGAACCTGGTGACAGAGGCAACCACAACTGCTGATGTTAACACAGTACATGAATGTATTGGAACCAGATAGCTTGGAAACCAGTTGGTTCATAAGACTGGGTCATGTGTGAATCTGCTGCTGATGCATGCTAATACTTAGCTAATGAAAATGCTGAGTTAACATTACTGAATAAAGTCCTTTCTGAAATATACTGCTGTATTCGAAATGGCATACTGCATATTACTTGTGTACTAAAGTAGTGTGTAGTATGCAGTATGCAATCAACCAATAATATGTGGTGCATTGAAGATCACCAGATGGTGTTCTACTCCAGTCAGAGTTTCTAGTATACAGGTGGAGCTATATTCATGGTGTATTGCCTCACATCATGCCACACTGACTCATAGCTCTCAGTCTGCTTCAGTCAAAGAAAATGGCGGTGGGTAACATGGGGGAACAAAACACAGCCCACTCAGAGTATACTTTAGAGGTTCAGTTTTAGAGTGAGATAGCCGAGGGCAGCTAACAGCTAGGCTAATCGTATTTTAGATGAACTGAGCAGCGTTAGCAGCAGCTAGCTCTAAACAGTGGGTACAGTAATAACAGCCCTGAGGTAAATGTGGGTGTAGTGATTGTAGTGGAGTGTAGTTTCATCAGAATGAACCTCAGAAAGTTAAATATACAGGTCTGAAGATTAATAAAAGATGAACTCGCTTTAGAGGATCAGTTTTAGAGGGTAATAGCCAAGAGGAGCTAACAGCTAGGCTAACCGTATCTCAGGTGAACTGAGGAGCGTTAGCAGCAGCTAGCTCTAAACAGTGGATACAGTAATAACAGCTCTGAGGTAAATGTGAGGTAACTGGTCATGTGACTGTATTACTAAACTACACTGTAGGTCAGAACTTGTTACTCAGCTGTATACCACACACTGTATACAGTGTTCAGTACATTCTATTGTAGTGTGCAGTGTGCAGAGCATCTCATTCATATTAATAGGAAAGTGATTGGACACGCAGTGTGTTTTCCACGTGTGGCATTGTTCCAAATGCAATGCTTGCTAAGCATTTGCCCTTGTTGAAGTGCACTACAATCCGCAGACAGAAACTGAAAGAAAAACAGAAAGGGAAAAGAAGGAATGAAGAAGAAAGAAATAGACCTAGAGAGAGAGAGAGGTGGGGGTGTTGGGGGGGGGGAGGGTTGGGGGTGTCTACGATGCTAGGCTCATAAATCAGGCTGACTACTTTGCCATAATCAGCGAAACCCTGAAGTCATGCAAGGTGACTGGAAAGTGCATGAATTATTCAGGTCTGGGCGGGGGTCCGCCGAGTCCATCCGCTTCGCCGCTAAGCACCTTCTCTCAGTTACACAACCCTCCTACTTTACATAGGGATGAATAAGTGACCTCCGCTCTTTCCTCACCTCGATAACAGCCACCATTTCATTTAGAGAAAACCATCCCAAATCTGGGATTGATTACCCTGGCCTGGCTTTTATGTGCTAATCTTTGGCTTATTCTTGGCCAGGAAGACAGTGGCAGGAGCTTTGATGTGGTGGGCACGCGGCCTTATGGCCCACGAGAGAACCTGGCCTCGGTTTCCGAAAAGCATTGGAGCACAAAGATCATCGTAAGATGGCAGGAGTAATATCACTTTGATCAATCTTTCATGTAAGTTAAGTTCAGATGTATAAACATTGTGCTGTCTCTCAGCTCCATCACAGGTCTGAGAAAGTGGAACCAAGCGGGTTTATACATGACAGACAGAGAAATGTACAGGAACACACAGTTCAATTAATAAAGCGTCAGTATACAATGTCAGGATGTAGCTATATGTTTGATCATATGTACGTACCTTACGTATTACGTGTATGTAAAGCTATATTTATTAATAGAGTCACACAAACAATATATATAAAAATATATATATAGGGATACATAACAGTAATATGCCCAATATACATTATATATACCTTATGTGGGTAAGAGGGGTAAGAGAGAAATGTCCCATATACTTTATATATGTAACAATTATATATATAGACATACATATATACAGTATACATATACAGTATATATATATATATATATATATCTATATATATATATATATATATATATATATATACATATATATATATACATATACCCAAAAAGGTAAAACACACTATTGCATATATATCTATATGTATATATATATATACACACATATATATATATATATATATATATATATATATATAAATATATATTATATATATATATATATATATATATATATAACTCTAAGCCTAAACCTGGACTGCGAAAGTGATCCAATAGTACATTATCAGTGCAATAGTGTGTTTTACCTTTTGGGTGCAATTAATTTAATATTTAAAGGCAAAGGTTTTTAGAGACAAAATATTCAGTAAGTCTTATGATCTAACCTTTACTTTACCCTTTCTACTTTCAAAATTCAGTGAAAATGGAACTTTTTGTTTCTTGCTTTCTTACAAACTTAGAAACTTTTTTTTTTTAGGTGAAAGAGTTTTTCCGATTGATAGAGAATGTGATAGAGAATGTGTATATGCCTACTGAACCTTTTTAATAATGGTTCTTTAGAGCACCAAGTGTATTCATGGTGTATTGCCTCCCATCATGCACCACTGCCTCACCAGCTCTCAGCCTGCTTCAGTCAAAGAAAATGGTGGTGGGTAACACGGGGGAGCAAAACACAACCCACTTAGAGGATACTTTAGAGGATCAGTATTAGAGTGAGATAGCCGAGGGCAGCTAACAGCTTGACTAATCGTATTTCAGATGAACTGAGCAGCTAGCTCTAAACAGTGGGTACAGTAATATCAGCTCAGAGTATAAATGTGGGTGTAGTGATTGTAGTGGGGTATGGTTTCATCAGAATGAGCTTCAGAAAGTTAAATATACAGGTCTGAAGATTAGTAAAAGATGAACTCGCTTTAGAGGTTCAGTTGTAGATTGAAGTATGCGCGGGGAGCTAACAGCTAGGCGTTAGCAGCAGCTAGCTCTAAACAGTGGATACAGTAATAACAGCTCCGTGGTAAATGTGAGGCAACTGGTCATGTGACTGTATTACTAAACTACACTGTAGGTCAGAACTTGTTACTGTACTGTATACCACACACTGGGGGCGTATACAGTGTTCAGTACATTCTATTGTAGTGTGCAGTGTGCAGAGCATCTCATTCATATTGAATATACTGAACCTTTTTAATAATGGTTCTTTAGAGCACCAAGTGTATAGTTTACCTATGGTGTAATCAGAGCTACGCAATTTTTAAAAAAATATTATAACTTTTTTTTCAGTATGAAGTCCAAACAGATTTTTACTTGAGATTTGTTTATCTCAAATA
Source organism: Prochilodus magdalenae (assembly GCA_024036415.1). Lineage (NCBI taxonomy): Eukaryota > Metazoa > Chordata > Actinopteri > Characiformes > Prochilodontidae > Prochilodus > Prochilodus magdalenae. The sequence continues at coordinate 17,832 of JAMWET010002155.1, read as the reverse complement.
AAAAAAACATACTTTACCTGATTTAGTTACTGCATTAGAATATGCAAGTGACATTTTAGAACTTACATCTTTAACATTAGAGGACTTCCAGTCTACTTCCGGCGCCGACGCGAGTGGCTGCCTGTTCCAGTAGCTCCGTCTCTTGAATTTCCCTCTGGGATCAATAAAGTATCTATCTATCTATCTATCTATCTATCTATCTATCTTCATCCAGCTGAATACTAGAAATCATATTGGTAACCTACCTGGTAGACTTTTATTAACATAATACATAATACATTCAGTAGCAATACAATTACAATCCTAATTCATTCATATATAATTAACAAAAAGCATGCTACAAACATTCTTTTAAGAATACACTACGATTTTCTAGATGTCCTGAAGTAAAATATAAATCAAAGACACATAAAAAGGTGCCATAAAGCTTATGTTTATAGAAGACCCAGTGTTGATCCCCTAAATAAAGAACTTTGACATCATGTGGAGAACTTTCCAACTTCAAAATGTATCACATTTACAGAAATGGTTCTCTAAAGCACCGTCCACTGAAAAGGTCTTAAGGACAGCAGTTGTAAAGGTTCAGCATTTTTGCCCCAACCCAATTCACAATGGGAATAGAGGAAAAATGTGGACAATCTAGAGGTTCCCCTAGGACCAGGGACAAAAGACAAACAGTTCTTTATTGGGATTGCACCACCACTGGAACCGAAACAGAGATTTGAACCTTAACCTCCATCATGCAAATTTGCCCTTTGCAATGTGTAAATACTATGAATTGGTAATCTATAACTGTCCTTAACAGTTTAACAGAGCCTGGCGAAGACGCCTGTTATTAATAATGTTAATAATAATTAATAATAAAGTTATATCAGCACTTTGTTCCCGCCAAAATATATTTGATTGTTCAAAATAACCACATCATAGAATTTGGCATAAGAGCCAAAAGTGCTAAAGCATGTGGAACCTCAGAGACACACAAGTTGAGGTGAAGTGGAATGTAAAACACAATTGTTACATAATACATGCTGCCCAAAAGGTCACTTGTCCAGTCTGAAGGCAAATAGCCAGAGCCCCCTGGGGTCTATCTCTACAGGTCACGTCTGTAGGAGTCTACGAAATAACCTCCCCACACCTCATTACGGCATTCTGAAAGGCTTCTGTAGGAGCATGGTGTAGCCTGAATGAAGGGTCAGTGTAAGTGGAGTGGTATTACTGTAACATACTCATCCTGTGCTGCCCGAGGTCCAGCCTACGGCGAGCCTCTAGGACAAGAGTGATTGCACCAGGACAAGGCGTGGGTCCATAGGAAGCACTGTGTGGTGAAGATAACAGCATAAGAGTGTCCGTATGTGTGGGTGTGTATATGTGTGTGTGTGAGACAGAAAGAAATAGAGTTGTGTGTGTGTCCTGAGTGTGTGACGGGCCCATGCCTTCCTTTCCTCTACTCACTGTTGCATCCTGCCTATGTTCTGTGTTTTAATGGCTTTTAATGAGGCAGCAGCAGACCCTGCACTTCCTGTTCTCTCACACGCCAAGAGACACTCACACCATCCCCATTACGTACAGGTACCAACAACATCGTTCGTCATCTACTGCAGCATGGGAAAGCAGATAGGAGTTACGGGCCTGCTCTGTTATAATAAGGCTCCTATAATGACGCCATCTGTATGTAGTAATAGTAAACCCGTTTCACAGTTCCCATGCTAGCGAAGGGCTTTTCCAACCTACCCATCGTCTCTGTTGATGTTTAATCTGTTGACAGGTGAAAGAGCTGCTCTCTCATCCCTTTGACACCCGCTAATCCGGTGAGGAATGATAGATAAATGGCTTTGAAATGGGCCCTAGTATAGACACTTGAGGCACCCCGTCGAACTGTCAGCTCACAGGATCCAGGATCCTTTTCAGATTCGCTCAATGAGGAGTTGATTGAAGGGGATATAGCGGGAGTGAATGGTGAAACGTCGCTTCGGTAATGTGTCACAGAACTTCATATAGAGTTGCACGGAGCATGACTGAGCTCACAGGCGTACAGAGGCTTAGCACGTCTGGCTTTGACACCCAGTACAGCTCATTCATCAAACACTGCCACACTAAGACGCAAAGGACTGACATGTTGCTAGTGCTGATGCTGATGTGTATGGCTGTGCCAAAGTTAGGCAATGGAGTCATGCATTGTGTGTTTCCACAAACAGTCTTGAGTGCAGACAAGATCCTTGCTTTGGGCTCAAGTAGCAGTCCGCCTGTCTGTCTGTCTAGCCGTCTGTCTGGCAGATTGCTTGGTGCTATGGATTTTAACAGGTGCTTGAAGACATAAGGTTTACAAAATAGGTTGTGGTAGTGTGAAGGAAATAAAGTAATTGTCAAATAACTCCAGAAGGAATCAACCCACAGGAATGAAACTTGGTGAGTTGGTTTGACATCAGGAGACATGTAAATGAATCAGCCCTGCATGTGCCGTAAGCAAGGATGGGCCTTATCGCTGTACCTGACCGACCCAACAACCATGAATGCGGACATGTAGCGAACAGTGATGTCCTCCATGAGTCATCCAGTTAGGCCAGCACTATTGGCAGATGGCTGCTCGACCCTGGACTACATGCACACAGATTGTTACAATGATTGTCCCTAACGCTACGTCAACGTCGCCAAAGACTGCAATGGTGTCGTGCCAGCATGTCATGGGATGACATGAGTCATTCAGTCATGAGTCCTGCTTTTGTCTTGGTGGAGATGACCAACGAATCCGTGTGTGGAGGCACTGTGGTCAGCACCAAGGTGAACAGTTTGTTGTCATGTTTGTCATCATGTCCAGAAGTCCTTGTGTACCTCCACCTCCACCCCTACCACACAGTTTACAGGAACTGTGTGAGGATATTCAAGCTGCATGGGATGGATGATCACAGGACACCTTTAGGAACCTCTACAACTCCATACCGAGACATCTGCCATGTTGTTTTATCAAACATGGCGGCCCTACACCATACTGAGAGACGCTACTTCTGTATGTGTAGCTCAATGAATATAGATCATACCAGTCTATATGTATCATCAGTTATTGTTCCTGGTCACCTTTATCTTCCTTCCCAACACCACTGCAATCCCACACCTCCTTCTGGGTGCAGCTATGCTATTCGAACAATGAGAGTATAAGCAACTGCCAGCTCCTCCAGACTCTTTCTTCTACTCAAGAAAACAATGAAAGCATGAAAAAGTAATCAGGCAGCAACTTTTTTTTTGTTAGTGGTTGAGCTAACCTAACCACTGGAGGCACAACCAAGGCACCCCAGAAACTTTTTTATTGTCCTATGGATTGACTTAGCAACATTCAATGTCTCCATGCCTCTTGACATTACCATCATGGCTGTTCACCTGGGATAGCAGGGCTGCACCAGAACAGGAAACTGAATAAGAAGCTGTCTTTGTATTCACCAGGGGCTGTGAGGAGCGGAGTATTGTATTTTGCACAGTTCATCTGTGGGTGTGAACTGGTGGAGGATTTAAAACAGTAGCTACACACAACAACACAAGCAGCTGGTGAATAGCAAGCTGACTTCAGGTTGAAGATCCCAACCAATCCCAAGGGAATGGGATGCTCTGAGACACAATGAGCCGAGGTCAGCATTCTCAATGCATTCCCATCTTGAGATAGAAAGTAATAAAGCGCACCAAGCATTGGGCTGAACAGTTTATCTGGCGCAATGGACCTCCATCCATCCTCCATCTTGGAATTACAACAGGAATAATAAATGATGATACATTTAGACTGATGTGGGCAATATTTATGGAGCTACACATACAGAAGTAGGGTCTCTCAGTATGGTGTTGGCCACCATGTTTGCTAACCCAACATGCCAGACGTCTCAACACAGAGTTGTAGAGGTTCCTAATGGTGTCCTGTGATAATCCATCCCATGCAGCTTGAATATCCTCACACAGTTCCTGCAGATGGTGCAGTAGGGGTGGACACAAGGCCTGGTGTCACTCCATCTAGGATATGATGTGTGACATCAAACCGTTCAGTCGTCTGCCATTCTTTCATTCTTGTCGGTTGATTCCTTCCTGGTACAACAACTTGTGCAACTACTCTTTTAAGGATGAGTGTAATTATTCACCAACAGACCACTTACCATATATCACTATATCCATACACACCCAGTAGTCCCATTGTGTGTCAGCAGCTACCGATAGCTATTTAAAGCTATTGAAATGGGAGTGACACTAAACAAGCCCCCCTCATAACCCCCCCACCCCAAGATACATTCCATGAATTACAGAAATCACCTCATACTTCCTCAACCCTCAACCCAAACTGGACCTGAACAATGTTAGCCAATTACCCACAGCGGTCAACACCTCTAATAAATTACAGCGCTTGCAGCAATAACCGCAGGTGCAGCTTTTGCGATTAAGGAAGGGGCTTCCACTGGACAAGACCCCCGATAGAGGATGGAGGGATCCCTGAGGAAAAGCACGAGCTGATACACTTCCTTCTCACGCAATTCCTCACTTCTTCACCTCATCCTCTGATCCCGATTTGTGTGGGGACAAAAGAGGCGGTGGGGGTGGTGCTGGTGGTCTGAAATAGCCCAGCATGTGGGAAAAGAAGGAAGGAAGTTGGGGGAACCAAACCACATTGAGTAAACGACACATCTTCAGGACATACACAATGTCACAAGCTGGAAGGGTGACCATATGGATAGGCATGTTGACCCAAAGCAGAGGATGGAGAATGAAAGTAAATGCAGCTTCAGTGTACTGTGACGTAGCAACAGCTAGGGTTCTCCACAGGGATGCGCTTGCTCCTTCACTTGGCTGTGATTGCACACGTTTGTCTGGATGTTAAAAAGGAAGGAGTCCTTTCCTCCTACCACCTTTATATACAACCTAGATTTCACAGACCACTGTGGTCAAATCTACTTCCTGCCCCCAGAAGCCACAGTCTTGATTGGCTCCTCAGCTTATTGGTCTGTGGCCTGAGAAGTGTAAGGCTTTGCTCTGGTGACTGTGTTTGTGAGCTTTAACCCTAAACGAGTAACGGCAACTCATAGACCATGGTTATTGCTGACCATGAAAGGTCATGGTGATATGTTGTACGCTCATCAACAAAAGAAGGAAGTGTCAGATTAGAATGCTATAGGGACCCAGAAGGGAGTGTCAGATTAGAATGCTATAGGGACCCAGAAGGAAGTGTCAGATTAGAATGCTATAGGGACCCAGAAGGAAGTGTCAGATTAGAATGCTATAGGGACCCAGAAGGAAGTGTCTGATCGGAATGCTATAGGGACCCAGAAGGGAGTGTCAGATTGGAATGCTATAGGGACCCAGAAGGGAGTGTCAGATTGGAATGCTATAGGGACCCAGAAGGAAGTGTCAGATTAGAATGCTATAGGGACCCAGAAGGGAGTGTCAGATTAGAATGCTATAGGGACCCAGAAGGGAGTGTCAGATTAGAATGCTATAGGGACCCAGAAGGGAGTGTCAGATTGGAATGCTATAGGGACCCAGAAGGGAGTGTCAGACTGGAATGCTATAGGGACCCAGAAGGAAGTGTCGGATTAGAATGCTATAGGGACCCAGAAGGGAGTGTCAGATTGGAATGCTATAGGGACCCAGAAGGAAGTGTCGGATTAGAATGCTATAGGGACCCAGAAGGAAGTGTCTGTCATTGTCATTGTAATGAACTGGTCATTGTAATGAACTGTGTGCACATAGTCCAGGGTCATGGTGATGGCACTAATTGGCTCATGGAGGGCATCACTGTTTGCTAAATGTCTGCAACTGTGGCTGTTGTCTCAGGCAGGTACAGTGAACCAACACGCCACATGTGCGGTCGAGCGTGAAGCTTGAATCAGTCGCATGTCCCATGATGTCATACCTGCCCATCAAGTTTCATTCCGGTCTGTTGACTCCTTCTGAGTGCAGCTGTTGTGTTAGGGCTATTGGTGATAGATCAGCGGGTATGAGCTAACCCAGAAGCCCTCACGTGCATAACCTCACCGGTAGCGCAGAGTGGCGTGTGTGTGAAAGCGTGTGTTCCTTTGACGTGCTGTCATCTGGCAAATGGAAGTGTCCATGACTGAGTGCGAGTAGTGATAAAGTAATAGCTGAATGGACTGGAGCTCATCTGTAAAGGGTCCTGATAAAGAAACAATGAGGCGCTCTTCTCCAGAGGCCAGAGATTAGTCCTGCTGCTCTTCCCTTAGAAAACATACAGGCCTGCCCTGCAGGAAACGCTCATCAGTCTGCAGTCTTTCACCTCTCTCTCTCTCTCCCTCTCTCTCTCACTCTCATTGTGTCTCAGTTCTTCCTTCAAAGGCTTAAAGCAGATCTGCCACTTACCCTGGACAGCTAACATCAGGCTACTGTTCTTACTCTTTTACCTCTCTCTCTCTCTCTCTCTCTCTGTCTCTCTCTCTCGCTCTGCACTTTCTCTCTCCCTCGCCCTCTGTTTGTTTGGGCCTGTGTAGTGAACTGTAGGTCTGCTGTGTTTGGGTTTTTAATGTGCGCCCTGGCCCTGAGGGGAAACAGAGACATTTCTTTCCTTTCGGAAAGTACTTTCATCTCTCTCTCTTTCTCTTTCTCTTTCTCTCTCTCTCATACACGTTTGCACAGTAGCTGTTGTCAAGGGACCAGCTACGTATATGGCTAATGCATTGGGCACTGTGCGTTATGCTGAAGGAAACAGATGAACGTTGACTCTTGGTGAGGTATATATGGGTGAGTGTGTTCCATAGACGAAATCTTCTTCACACACACAATATCTCTCACCTAAAGCTGGTTTGGATTAGATACATGATGACGGTTGGTGATGTTATCTTTGCTTCTGTACAGAGTTCATTATTGCACCCAGAAGGAAGTGTGTGAGTGCAGGGCTGTTGGGAGGGAAGATAAAGGTTACCAGGAACGATAAATGATGATTCATTTAGACGGATATGGGTAATATTTATTGAGCTACACATACAGAAGTAGCGTCTCTCAGTATGGCATCAGGCCGCCATGTTTGCTAAAGCAACATCCCAGACGTCTCAGCATAGAGTTGTAGAAGTTCCTATTGGTGACCTGTGATAACCCATCCCATGTAGCTTGAATATTCTCATACAGTTCCTGCAGATGGTGCGGTAGGGGTGGAGGTCAAGTGACCCCAGGCCTTCTGGACATGTGACGTGTGACAACAAACCTTGGCGCTGACCACAGGGCCTCACAGGGATTCACTGGTGGTCTCCAGCAAGACAAAAGCGGGACTCGTCACTGAAGGTCACCCACTGCCATTCACTTCGTGACTTTGGTCGTCTTTGGTGACGTTGTTGTGGTGTTAAGGACAGTCATCGTAGTGGTGTCAAAGCCAGTCTGGAGGCCTCTGCCAATGGTGCTGCCACTACCAGAATGAGGAGGCCATCACTGATTGCTGAATGTTGGGTCAGTCAGGTACAGTGTTAAGGTCTGTCCTTGCTTATGAAACTGGTATCATTGGCATGTCTTATGATATCAAACATACCCACCAAGTTTCATCCCTGTCGGTTGATTCGTTCTACGTTCAACCATTCGATGATAAGTGTATAGCTTAGCTTCACCTTCAGTGACTCCACAATTTGGTCTTCTTGCTAGCTGGCTAGATGCTAGATGGCTAGCTTGCTACCTTCGAGCACATGCTTCCTCAAGTGTAGTCAAGTGTAGCACCCGTGATCTCAGTAGCCCCACCCGAAGCTGATTTGAATCATGTTCACCGTTGGGTCTGTTTTACATATTCAGCCGGGTAGCAGGTCAATCTGCACGTCATTCCGCTCCAAGAAAGGCACTCGCTGCAGACTTGACTGCGAGGCCAAATTAGCCAAACGTCTGCTCCGAATCCGAAGGCCAGGAAAATGAAATGAGTTGCACGCCTCGACGTGACCTCTGTCACTGACAGCACTCTCTCACACATTGATTTCATGCTGGCCCAGGTGCCGCTGGCTGGTCAGGAGCTACAGACAGGGCTTTGGAGCAGGACCTAATGGAGCAGTCAAGCTTTAAGAACCCTGCCCTGTCACGAAAGCCCTGCTCCACACTCTGTCCATCACTGCTTTCAAAATACATTCCTTCTGGAACTTTCTACCATGGTGGCTCGCTAGTTTCCAGGTTGCATGTGCTCATAGGCAAAGCGAGGGTCTTTGACAAGGCCTCTTTTTGCAGGGTCCCTTCCTATCACATAATCAAATATCATATAATTAATGTTACACTATGTATTGTATATCTGTATAGGTGGGTCTCGGTGGGTGACTCTGTGTTGAGCTGCTAGTGGGCAATGAAGGGTAATAGGGGAGGCATGATACGCTCATCATCAAACGAATCAACCGACAGGAATGCAACTTGGTGGATAAATTTAACATCATGAGCCATGCAGATCATTCAGCCAGGCATGTGGTGAAAGCAAGGACAGGTCTTATCACTGTACCTGACTGACCCAACAGCCACAACTGGGGACATCCAGTGAGCAGTGATGCCCTCCATGCGCGCATATATACATACAGCTCTGGAAATAAATAAGAGACCACACCAGTTCCTTCTTAAATCAGCATCTCCACATGTACAGCAGGTTCTCAGTGAGGAACCGAAGGTTGGGTTCTAGCTTTACTGGCAGATACATAGAGCGCCTGGCTCATAAGAACAAGGTCAAGAAGCCAACACACAGGACAACACAGCTACAGACTGGCAGAGGGCCAAACCCTCTCTCTACTGACCGTAATGAGCGCCACCTCATTCCAATGTCCCTTACCCACCGTAAGATGACCTCAGGTGACCTACAGAGAGACTGGCGAGCGGTGGCTGGGGTGAAACGCACAGCGAGCATGGTTCTAAAAACAGGCTTCTGGAGGTCATTAGTGAATAGAACAAATGAAATGGCCCAATGACCATTGATTATTCTGGGATATGAGATTTTGTTCTGACAGCAGTTAATAAACAGATAATCCCAGAATTAAGTGGCTGGTTGAGTAGCCAAGCTGCCTTTTCAGTCAGGGTATAATACAGCATGAGAAACAGCTTATGCTATGCCATCGTTCTACTCTAATATCTAACTAAGGGAACACTTTACTGTGGGATAGTGTTTATGAGCCTACATGACACCTACATAAGCTTGTAATGGCAGCTGACCTAACCCTATTCTAGTAGGCATCATTGCTATAAAGGTTACATTGGTCAATTTTGCCAAAGTAGCCTTTATTACAGGTGAGGTCTATTGGAATAAGCATGTATTAACCTTTATGTAGGGTTGGCATGGCAAGCTTATGTAATTCTATAAGTGTCATGTAGTCTTATGAACAGTACCCCACAGTAAACTGGAGTTTTACCCACAAAACCAAAGTCCTCGTGAGTGACCCCCACCGACATTCATTCTGAAATGCCTCTCTGGTTGTCCAGCTCTCCTGGTTAAAAATAGTCTTCATCTTTAGACTGCGAGCCAAACAGGTTCTGTTAAAGTTATTAGAGCGCCCGTCCACGCCCGAACAGCATCCTGACCCTCCTGACTGATGAGCCTGATTTCACCTTTGGGACGGAATGACCTCAGGACCCGTTTGTTCATTGCCAATTAAGTCGACTCATAACTCTTCCTAAAGCAGATCCACCTCATAACAGCTAATGCACTGGTCTTTTCTCCAAGCTTCCTCTGCAGGTCTTATGTATGCCCATGTATTGCTTCAAATACAGGAGTTATGGTTGTTTTTGATGGCTGATAACTCATTAGAGATGAGATTTGCCATTGTACATCCCTGTTATTGGCGGTCTATCATACTGAGAAGTACAGTTCAGAATCCCTATTACTCTGGTTTACTGATTCAGGTCTGTTTTAGAGCAGAGCCTGGAGTAGAACTAAAGAATGGTAAGCCTTCACTGGAAAGGTGTCTACATAACACATTTATAACACCTGACATAAACACTTCATGACATATTCATTAACAGGTAAATCAACACTTATAAAGTCTACATGTTTTACATGCTATTAATATGGAGCATATAGAGAGATGTCAATTAAGTGAAGGATATTTTCTGAGGGATATTTCTTTTCTTCTTGGTTTATCATTTTGAAAAACTGTATTATTTTAATGGAAGAGCCTCATTTCTGGACAGGCAAAACAAAAATGACCTGTCCCCATCAGACAGAAAGTCCTTTGACAATTTTTGTCTAGACTCTCCACTTATTTTTTAGTTTACCGTCATTTTAATTTCATTTTTAAACTTATTAAGAGTTATAAAGTAAGCACAATTATACATGTGCTTTTTTTTTAAAGTCATAAGTGAGAAAGGACACCACTAATAATGTTTTCCTAATCAATGGAAGAGCTGTTGATTTTTTTTTTTTTTTTTTGAAAGAGCTGTTTTTTTTTTGTTGTTGTTGTTTTTTGTATTTTTTTATATTATTTTTATATATTTATGTATATTTTATTTATTTAAGTACTGCTACTTGTGTGTAACTGGGTCCTTGAGTACTACAAAATCCTTGAATGAATCTTCTAGCACAAAATTGGAATGAAAAAAAAAAAACAGAATGGAAAAAGAATAAAGTGTGAAATATTCGTATTGACCTGTATACTTGTTCTGGCTTAATTCAAATAATACATTTAACAACTGTTATAATTAACTTTAACCTAACTTTTCCCCAACTGCATATAGACATATTAAATCATCTCTCTGGCATAAAGTAAAATGTAACAGATGAGCAGAATAAACATGTTTAAGATAAAATCAAATAACTAAAAATAAACTGTATAATATTTGTAGTTGGTTAATTGCTTGTATGTTGTGTACAATGTGAAGACTGTATATTGTAATTGTCTATATTTATGGTGTATATGTGTCTGTCATTTTTTAATTTGCCTGCCCAGAATTGAGGCACTTCACTCAAAATTTCATATCTGTCCAATAATAAACAAAGACTTTTATTTTAAAATGTCTCTTAGTAAAATTACATAGCACTCCATATTAACATCATGTAAAACATGTACACTTTATAAATGTTGAATCAAACTTCTCCATATTCACATCGGCATGTGTACCAGCTGGTGTCAGGAAATCATAAAGTATTGGATTTTGAATTTCTACAGTGAATAAAACAGAATAGCTGATGTCAATGTGGTTCACAACCTACATTTGTTAATTCGTTCATTCATCCATCTTCTTAGCCCTTCTTCTACGGGGTTGTGGGGGGTGCCGGAGTCTATCCCAGCAATAGAAGACGAGAAGTTGGAAATCAACCATGTTTATTTGTTTGTTTGTTTGTTTGTTTGTATTACATGATAAACACGAGACAAACAGGTCATAATTGAGATTGTGTTAAATCTATCATGGTTTAATCCAAATAAACAGTGAACAGTCGCACTGGCGAAGAGTTTTTGAGCTGTTCGACTCTGATAGGGATAATACTTGTGGCTGTGGAGATGTTCCTGTTCAGTGAATGCATGCAACTAAGGACCAGGACAGCCTTTATTTCTGAAAGTGCCATTGAGAGAGTGTGCAGAAGGATAGTCACTCTATCATTTAACTATGGTTGTTATTCAGCATGGATTTTGGGAAATGCATTACTGATGTAGAAAAGTGAACATGAATTGGAAGAGCAGTTCTGGAATCTTGTGCCGATACCTAGGACAACATTCCTGGGATGCCAAAGAGTAAAATGTTGAAGTTGTGGTACTGCGTACCAGTGTTTACCAGCCACTTTGAGCAATGGGAATAGCACTGGTTCAAGGACACCCACCCATCCTTCTACGCAAGTAGGAATTCCCAGTTGAGAGGAATTCCCAGTACTAGTTAGGAAGAGGAGGTTAAAAGTTCCGGGTTATGGCTTTTATACACGATTAGTCTGAATGATAATACCCTTATTCCTAAAAATACTATAGTGTGAAGTTTCCCAAGCTTGAAGTGTCCTAAATCCATCATACTCACTCAGCATCAGGACCAAAAGGTCAGGTAATTGAAAAGATGAGGTTTCAGGCTGGATGTCAATTAGAGGAGACGTGTGGCGGCCTTCGTTTGCACAGCCCGGTGACGCTACACTGGGAAACCTGCTCCGAATAAAACAATCCGCTGGATGCTAATTAGGCTTTTTGATTTACACATGCGATTCCTAAGCTTCAGTAAGCTGTTATGTTTTCGCTCACTGTCTCAACGGCAGGCCTACTGTGAAGCTGGAAGCAGACGCAGAGCTCCAAGACATTACTCCCTGTCTCTCTCCAAAGGCCTGAGCGACGGCCCATTGAGACTGACACGTGAAATGCTCCTTTATTGGCTAATAGTCGCATCTGACAATGATCATGCGTGACAGCTGACAGCTGCGTCGGTCTCCGAAGAAGCTCGGAGCCACGAGCGTAGAAACCAGCGGCTTCTATTTCCAGCCCAGGCTCCATAGGCGATCTGGAGCCGGGCCGGGCGCGAGGCCGCAGAAAGCTCCAGAAAGCCGGGCGGGTACCCGTTCGGATTCCCTGAAGCGCTGCCCCACCACCGGAGACTGGCATCCTTCGGCTCACCTCAGAAACTTCACCCGCAGGTAATGTTTTCCTGACAGCGCGCCAGGAGGTTTTAAAGTTTCCATCCACGGCTGCCGGAAAAAAAGGGCTCAGGGACTCCAAAGCCTCTGGCTTGCGTACAGTACCACTGCCTTTAATACAACGGCTCTTTTGAGACTGCCAGGCGTCCTAAATCAGCCCAGGACTGCACTCACACCTCAGCCGCTGACCTCAGATGAGGCCTCTGCTGCCTGTAAGCTCTCCAGGGGCATGGGGATTAGGCCAGGCCACAGCGCTCGGCCTGCGGGACGCTTGTTTAGTTCAATCAAGGATGGCAAAAAGCAGGCCCCTAGCAGAGGGCCTTTAGACGGGAACCTCCTGGCTTTTTCCCCCCGTGAGGACGAGGGCTGGAGCAAGTCTCATTGTATGTGTGCTCCACTGTCTGCCTACACACGGGGCAAATCAATCCTGGCCTGGCATATTTTTTCCCCCCCTAGTACACTTTGACAAATAGCAGGCAAAGCTTCTCATTTGTTAGCTCCGGGACCCCTCACTTATGAGATTAGGGCTCTCTTTTTTTTGGGTTTCCCAGTGACACACTGGCACTGGCCTATTTTAACCCGCGAGTACAGTTTTGTGCTCGCTTCCAGTGGTGACTTGAGGAATTAATTGCCCTGTTTATAGAAGTAAATTGGCCTCGTAAAAAGATTGACGGTGCCGGATTTTCTTACGCAATAAAAGCTGATAAATTTGGAGCGTAAACGTAGCTGCGGATCACTCCTCCACTTCAGAGTGCACGAGGCCCGCTCGCCTAAATCACTCCACATCCGCGGGGTGTCCAGGAGGGAATGAATTGTTGAATTGGGGTTTGGGAGCTTTGTGTTGGAATGGGACGGCACTTACCTCGATCGTAGACCCATCTGTCGGCTAGACAGACAGGGACAGGCGGACTGCTACTTGAGCCCAAAGCAAGGATCTTGTCTGCACTCAAGACTGTTTGTGGAAACACAACAATGCATGACTCCATTGCCTAACTTGTCACAGCCATACACATCAGCATCAGCACTAGCAACATGTCAGTCCTTGCGTCTAGGGGGCAGTGTTTGATGATATGAGCTCTGTAACTGGGTGTCAAAGCCAGACGTGCTAAGCCTTGTGTAGACCTGTGAGCTCAGCATGCTCCGTGCAAAATCTATATGAAGTTGGACCAGTGACACATTACCGAAGCGACGTTTCACCATTCACTCCCGCCTATATCCCCTTCAATCAAACTCCTCATTGAGCGAATCTGAAAGGATCTGGATCCTGTGAGCTGACAGTCGACGGGGTGCCTCAAGTGTCTATACTAGGGCCCATTTCAAAGCCATTTATCTTCATTCCTCACGGAATTAGGGTGGTTCAAAGGGATGAGGAGAGCAGTCTCTTTCACCTCGTCAACAGATTAAACATCAACAGAGGACGATGGGTAGGTGGAAAAGCCCTTCGCTAGCTATGGGAACTGTGAAACGGGTTGTGTACATATTATACATACGAAAATGGCGTCATTTATAGGAGCCTTATTTATAACAGAAGCAGGCCGTAAACTCCTATCTGCTTTCCCATGTGCAGTAGATGGACGAACGATGTTGTTGGGACCTGTACGTAATGGGGATGGTGGAGTGTCTCTTGGCGTGTGAGAGAAACAGGAGTGCAGGAGGTCTGCTGCTTGCCCATTAAAAGCCATTAAAAACACAGAACATAGGCGGATGCAACAGTGAGTAGAGGAAAAGGAAGGCATGGGGCCCGTCACCACACTCAGGACACCACACAACTCTATTTCTTTCTGTTCAACACACACATATACACACCCCACATACGGACACTCTTCTGCTGTTTATCTTCACCCACACAGTGCTTCCTTATGACCACGCCTTGTCCTGGTGCAATCACTCTTGTCCTAGATGGCTCGCAGTAGGCGGACCTCGGGCAGCACAGGATGAATGTTACAGTAAATACCACTCCACATTACACTGACCCTTCATTCAGGTACACCATGTCCTACAGAAGCCTTTCAGAATGCGTAATGATGGCGTGGGGAGGTTATTCGTAGACTCCTACGACGGACATGTAGAGATAGAACCCCAGGGGGCTCTTGAGCCTTCAGACTGGACAAGTGACCGTTTGGGCAGCATGTATTAGTAACAATTGTTGTTTACATTCCACTTTCACCTCAACTTGTGTGTCTCGAGGTTCACATGCTCTTAGCACTTTTGGCTCTTATTGCCAAATTCTATGATGTGGTTATTTTGAACAATCTAATATATATTTTGGCGGGAACAAAGTGCTGATATAACTTTATATTAATTATTATTTAAACAATTTATTAATAACAGGGCATCTGCCGCCGAGCTCTTGTATAAAAACTTCTTACAAGGACAGTTATAGATCACCAAGAATAAGTATTACACATTGAGCAAAGGGCAAAATTTCAGCATGATGGAGGTATAACGGTTCAAATCTCTGTTACGGTCCAGTGGATTAGGTGCCAAGTCCCAATACAGAACTGGTTATGTCTTTGTCCCTGCCTGGTCCTAGGGGGAACCTCTAGATGTCCACATTTTTCCTATATTCCATGTGATTGGGTTGGGGCAAAATGCTGAACCTTTAAACTGCCTGTGTCCTTAAGACATTTTTAGTGGAGACGGGCTTAGAGAACCATTTCTGTAAATGTGATTCAGTTGGGGAAGTTCTCCACAGGATGTCAAATTTCTTTATTTATAGGGGATCAAATGGGTCTTCTATAGAACATAAGCTTTCTGGCACCTTTTTGTGTGTCTTTGATTGATATTTTTACTTCAGGACATCTAGAGAAAGCGTAGTGATTCTTTTAGACAAGAATGTTTGTAAGCATGCTTTTTATTAATTATAGATGAATAGAATTAGGATTGTATTGTTATTGCTACTGAAATGTATAATGTATTATGTATAATAAAAGTCTACCAGGTAGGTACCACAACGATGATTTCTAGTAATATCAGCTGGATGAAGTCCAAAATGTGAAGATGTAAGTTTCCCCCCATGTACCACCACATATGTCACTCAACATATTCTAATACAGTAACTAAATCAGGTAAAGTACGTTTTTTATTTGAGATAAAACACCAATCTACAAGTATAAAAATCTGTTTGAAACTTACATACTGAAAAAAACAGTTTAATATATTTTTTTAAAGAAATGCGTAAAGCTCTGCTTACACCATAGGTAAACAAATACACTTGGGGGCTCTAAAGAACCATTATTAAGAAAAGGTTCAGTATATTCAATATGAATGGAGATGCTCTGCAAACTGCACTACTACACTAGAATGGACTCGACACACTGTATACGACCCCTAGTGGTCGTGGGTCATACCAGTACAGTGAACAAGGTTCTGACCTTACAGTGTAGTTTAGGTTTAATACAGTCACATGACCAGTTGCCTCAATTTACCACGGAGCTGTTATTACTGTATCCACTGTTTAGAGATAGCTGCTGCTAAGCCTAGCTGTTAGATCCCCGCCGCCATACTTCAATCTACAACTGAACCCGTAAAGCAGAGTTAATCTTTTACTAAGTCTTCAGACCTGTTATATGTAACTTTTCTGAAGCTCATTCTGATGAAACATACCCCACTACAATCACTACACCCACAATTTATGACTCTGAGCTGGATTTACGTACAACCCACTGACTCTTAGACGCTAGCTGCTCCCGTATCATCTGAATACGATTTAGTCAAGCTGGTAGACTGCCCTCGGCTATCATCATCTCTAATGACGAATCCTCTAAGTATCCTCTAAGTGGGTTGTGTTTTGCTCCCACGTGTTACCCACCACACATTTTCTTTGACAGAAGCAGCGCGACGAGCTGGGCGGGAGTGGTGCATGACTGCGGAGTGGACAATATCACCCTATGAAATTACGAGCTTGGTGCTCTGAATAGAACCCATTACCTAAAGAATGGTTCAGTAGGCCATGTATCACACATTCTCCTATCACATTCTATATCATAATCGGACACAAAACTCTTGTACCGAACAAAAAAAAGTTTCTAGTATTGTGAAGAACAGGCAAGAAACAAAAAGTTCCATTTTCAATGAATTTGAACAGTATAGAAATGTCGGTTAAATGTAAAAGGTTAGATTCATTAAGAACTTACTGAATTATTCTTTGTTCTTCTAAAAAACTTTGCACTTTAAATATTGAAAATTAAATTGCCCACGTCAGAAAAGTAAAAAAACACTTTGCATGATAATGTCCTATTGGATCAACTTTCGCAGTACAGGTTTAGGCGTGAGAGTTATATATATATTAATATATATATACTGTATGATGTTATACTGTATCTCATATGCTATAGTCTATATACACATCAATTGTACACACACGACATAAAAAGGATAGAGACATTTCTCTCGCCGTATGTGACCCTCTACCCAACATGAAGGTATATCTAATGTATATTGGGCATATACTGTTAGTACTATCCCTATATATATATTTTTATATATAATGTTTGTTGTGACTCTATTAATAAATATAGCTTTACATACACGTAATACGTATCAGGGTAACGTAAATATGATCAATAATAGAGAGACTATCCCTGAACATTGTATACTGAAGCTTTATTAATTGAACTGTGTGTTGCATGTATACATTATCTCTGTAGTCATGTATAAACCCGCTTGGTTCCATTTCAGCAGACCTGTGGATGGCAGTGAGAGGCACAAGCACTATACTCTGTCATAACATCGGAGAACTATAACTTATACATTGAAAGATGACCAAAGTGATCACTACTCCTGCCATATTATACGATGAATCTTTAGCTGACCCAATGGCTTTGCTCGGAAACCGAGGCCAAGGTTATCTCGGGGCCATAAGGCGCGTTGGCGAGGCAAAACCATCAAAGCTCAATGCCACAATGTACTTCCGGCAAGAAAAATAAAGCCAAAAAGCATTAGAACATACAAAGCCAAGGCCAGGGTAATCAATCCAGATTTGGGATGGTTTTATCTAAAATGAACATTTGTGGGATGTACCGAAGGGATGGAAGAGCGGAGGTCACTTATTCATCATTATGTAAAGTAGGAGGGTTGTGTAATGAGAGAAGTTTGTCTTTAGCGGCGAACTGGATATGGAATCGGCGGAACTCCCGCCCAGACGGAATAATTCATGCATTTGACCAGTCACCTTGCATGATCAGAGGTTTCGCCTGCTTTTTGATATCCTCAAATATCATCTTCTCCTCCTCCCCTCCCCTTTATCCCCCCTCTCTCTTCCCTTTTTTCCCCTCCTCCCCTCCCCCCCTCCCCCCCCCCCCCCACTTTCC
>JAMWET010002154.1:0-26928 GCA_024036415.1 Prochilodus magdalenae | reverse complement strand
TGGTAGCAAACCACATGGATCTCGACATTGAATATGGTGTCCAACAGGTACGAGCTCATCATCATGTCGTGCGACTCGTACTCCGGACCTCTAGAACGAGGCACCCGAGAGGGGGGCGCAAATTAACCGTTTTTTTTTTCCCCCTTCGAAGATGTCTTTACAAGTTAGTGGGGTTGCATTTTACAATTATAATCTTATCTTCATAAACACTCACATTTTATCATATCTGTGTTGTATTTTAGCCTAGTGTGTGTTCTGCATTCCTGTAATATTACATCTTAAGAGGTCAGTTACTCTGGGTAAAGTTAGGGTAGTGTCTTGAGAGAAACTGAGCAGGAGGATATCTGTCTCTATGGTTAAATCACAGCTGTTCAGGTCCATTTAGAACCTGTTACTGCATAGTCTCGTCACTGTTTCCCCACTGAATCTCCTAAAATGCTTTAGAAACATTAACACCTCAGTGTCCTCATGCTAGATCCATGCATAACAAGCACTGGAAACTAACCGGAAGCTTTAAACTGTAGTGTAAACTCTCTAAAGGAGGACCAGTGTGCTCCTGTGTATTTGTTTTTATAAAAGTTCTGTAGGTCATGTTACACTACTTCTGAATTCTACTACTGCTTCTACTTTTCAATAGCATAACCTGACAGACTTTTCATGAGGTACCTCAGAAGCCTTCTACTTTATTCTGAACTATTTTATGTTTGTTTTAAATCATCAGTATCCACCTCTATAAAATGTGGAAATATTGTCAGCGGTTAGGCCTGTAAACAGTGGGTAGAGTTATAGCATGTTATGCTCCTGTTAATGTGTATATATGTATATATATATATATATATATATTTTATTATTATTATTATTATTATTATTATTATTATTAGGTCTAGTGATGTCTTGGTGAAGTACTCAATGTTAAAGACCGGGGACCGATCGCTCATTAGATCCTAATGTAAAAGGACAAAACTCAGACGATTCTGTGGAAATACCAAGGCTATAAGGTTGGTGGAGCTGGAACCTTACTGAGTACAGATGGGTATCAATTTAAAGATCAAGCTCACCTTAATAATGACACTGGGGAGTATCTAACACCGTGCTGAAGCTGGATAAAGGATCGCAGCGGGTCTTTATCAGTAATGAAAACCCAGGTGGATGGGAAGCTACACTTTTCAGATTTGTAATGTGTTCTGTGATGGGTAAGTGAGATCACACACGTTTTGTACTAGACGTTAAAACGGACATTTAGGAACAGTAAGATGTTTAAAGAGGAGACTGGATATATGATGATATATTGATTAATTTTAACTAATGGTTCCTTTATTAAGCGAGTATTTAATCCCATGGACACATTTTACCTTCAGATCCAGTTCCCTGTGCCAGGGAAGTTACCTGTGAAGCAAACAGTACAACAGCAACTTCTCCTGTTGTTCAGTGGGCTCTTCAGTTCAGGCAGACTTCGAATGGACTGCCCAATATGGGGTTTTGTTTTCACAGGGAGAGAGACTCACCATCTCCAAACGAGCAAAGCCCTGAAGACAGTCTACATCTGGTACTGCAGGAAATGAAGGTGAGCCAGCAGAGCACAGAAGGCGTTCATCTCCTCAGGGCTGTAACACAGGTAACATGCTTCTTTCATAAAGACTGGATGTTTACTGTTGATGACAACCAATCAGTGCTTCACAGGTTTCTCTTCTCACTTTATATAAACACACATCACTTCAACATGTTTAAATTATATCATATTATGATGTATTGTATGAAATACTTATTTCATGCAATTAAATGCAAATTATTTATTGAAAAATAATACAATGTCATTTTTTGGATTTCTTTCTTAGATTCTGTCTCTCACAGTCAAAGTGTACCTACGATAAAAATGACAGACCTCTCCATTCTTTGTAGCTGAGAATACTTGCGAACTCGGCAGTGTATCAAATGATAACTTTCCCCACTGTATGCTGTATTTTAGCCTATGTGTTCTGCATTCCTGAGTGGGAGGATATCTGTCTCTATGGTTAAAGCACAGCCGTTTTAAGGTCACTTCAGAACCTGTCACTTCGGCTAAGTAGTCTTGTCACTGTTTCCCCATTGAATCTGCTAAAACGCTTTAGAAACATTAGCACCTCAGTGTCCTCATGCTAGATCCATGCATAACAAGCACTGGAAACTAACAGGAAGCTTTAAACTGTAGTGTGAAACTCTCTAAAGGAGGACTAATGTTTTATGCCCACAGTGTAAGTTGTTCAGCCGGAAAATGTTACACTTCGTCTACGCCATCTGAACTCTACTACTGCTTCTACTTTTCAATAGTATAACCAACTGACAGACTTTTATGAGGAATCTCAGAAGCCTTCTACTTTATTCTGAACTATTTTATGTTTGTTTTAAATCATCAGTATCCACCTCTATAAAATGTGAAAATATTGTCAGTGGTTAGGCCTGTAAACAGGGGGTAGAGTTATAGCATGTTATGCTCCTGTTAATGTGTATATATGTACGTATGTTTTTTTATTTTATTTTTATTATTAGGTCCTGTATTCTCTGGTGATGTCAGTGTCAATGTCAATGTTAAGACCGGGGACGATCGCACAGTCAATTAATCCTAATGTAAAGGCTGAAAACTGTTCATACGATTCTGTGTACAAATACCAAATGCTATAAAGGTGGTGGAGCTGGAACCTACTGATGTAGTTACAGATGGTACCGATTTAAAGATCAAGCTCACCTAATAATGACACTGGAGTATTAACACTGCTGAAGCTGGATTAAAGAGCGCAGCGGTCTGTATCATTCTGAAAATCCAGGTGGATGGGAAGCTACACAATTACAGAGTTTAATGTTGTTGTGATGGGTAAGTGAGTCACACTTTGTACTAGACGTTAACTGGACATTTAGGAACAGTAAGATGTTTAAAGAGGAGACTGGATAGATGATATATTGATTAATTGTAACTTATGGGGTCCTTTATTAAGCAGTAATTAACATGGACACATTTTACCTTCAGATCCAGTTCCTGTGCCAGAAGTTATCTGTGACGCAAACAGTACAACAGCAACTCTACTGTGTTCCGTGGGCTCTTCAGTTCAGGCAGACTTCAAATGGATTGGCCCAAATGATTTTGTTTTCACAGGAGAGAGAATCACCATCTCCAACGAGCAAAGCCCTGAAGCAGTCTACATCTGTACTGCAGCAAATAAAGTGAGCCAGCAGAGCACAGAGTTCTCCCTCAAGGAATGTAACACAGGTAATGCTTTCCTGACTGGATGTTTACTGTTGATGACAACCAATCAGTGCTTCACAGGTTTCTCTTCTCACTTTATATAAACACACATCACTTCAACATGTTTAAATTATATCATATTATGATCGCAGTACATTATTATTATGCTTACATGTGCTGAAATGCACATAATGCTGAAATGAATCCTTATGCTGAGAAAAAGGTGATACAAAAAAATACTCAGCTGTTTGCATTTTCATTTCAATGCATTTTAGCAATGTTTTGACAATTAAAGGTTTATATAATAGTAATAATATAAAGACAACATGAGTAATCCCAAAATCCTGCTTTTTAAATGTTGATTCCATTTATTGAAGATTTATTCTAACCACATCCCACCCATATCACCCAGTAATTGCCTCCTAAATGTATTAACTTCTCATTAACTGCAATTAAACATCTGTAATAACTTGCGATAAGTCTTTTACATCACTGTGGATAAATTTTGAGCCTCTCTTCTTTGCAGATTTGTTTATTTTCTGCTACATTGGAGAGTTTTTGAGCATGAACTGACTGTTTCAGGGCTTCCCACAGCATCTCAGTGGGATTCAGCCACTTCAAAATCTTAATTTGCTTCTTTTAAGCCATTCAGAAATGGACTTGCTTAGGATCATTGCCCAGCTGCATATCCCAACTGCAACAGCTTTTGGTCATGAACTGACAGGTGCATATTCTCTTTTAGGACTTTGTGATAGAGAGCTGATTTCATGGTTCCATAAATTATGACATGTTGACCAGGTCCTGCAGAAGCTAAGCATCTTGGCCATCACCATGTTGGTATGGCTGTTGGTATATGGTTTTACATATACATTTACGGCATTTAGCTGACACTCTTATCCAGAGTGACTTACAAGATCAGTCCTATTACAGGTAGGCCAATGTAGTGTTAGGAGTCTTGCCCAAGGATTCTTATTGGTGTAGCATAGCATAGTCACCCAGACCGGGATTCGAACCCCAGTCTTCCACATGTGGTGAGCTGATAGAGGTGTTATCCGATGAGCTACACCAACCACCATGTTCTCATAGTGGAGTGTGGTATTAACTTTATGCTAGTTATAACAGGACCCAGTCAAGAGAACATATTCCAAATATCTTGGGGGTCATTTAGTTGTTTTTGTCGACTGGAAAATAATGAGCGTTTTTGTTCTTTTTGATCAGCAGTGGTTTGCACACTGCAATGCTCACATGACTTCTAGCTGCTTCACAGTGCCAGACAGGTTTTATTTAAGTGATGCTGAGATTCAAATGGTCTGGTATGCTGTAGTGTGGCTAGTACAATTGAACCTAATAGCCAATCAGATTTGGTTAAGTGGATGTTAAAATGGATTTAGTAATTGACTTGATAGGGACAATTATTTTTCCACATAAGGCAGGTAGGGCTAAATAGCATTTTCAATTAAAAACAGCATTTTGTGTCTACTTGTGTCATGTTATGCTCTTTTTAAATTTTGATTTAAATTTGGTTAATATTGTGGTCATTTAGTCCCCTACCCAATATTATTGGGTAAAAAAGCATCAGGTGATTCTGTTAGGTCAGCCATCTTATTTTCCTTAAGTTGCCAGTGTCATGCCATGGTCTCAGCTGTTAGCTTCTTGCTTGTTTGTGTCTTGGACATCATTGCCTATTTTATTATCTTGTTATACAGATAGTTGAGCACACTATGAGGGAAATGCTATATTTATGTTTACATGCCGCAAACAGTGTTTTGATAAGCACTCTTTTTGTATATTTCAGTTTTACTAATTTACAACATGAAGAAAACAGACAACAGTAAAGACTGTCAACCTTACTCCAGCTTCTGCTTCATCATGTCTTGATCGCTACATGTTGATTTGTGTATTGACACACACTGAGAGCAGGATATGTCATCTGTGTATAATATTAACATTTGTTTGATTTTTCTAAACAAGTGTGACAAAAATAGCTCTGTATTCATCACAATCAATAGAAGTAAATGAATGCAAGTTAAAAACAACTGCTAGTCTGAACTAACTTTAGACAACAAACAGAAAACTCTGGCATTTACAAAAAAGAGAACAAAATGATGGTGCTTGTTCAAAGTATTCAAATAGAGATAGTGCAGTGTTTAACACTGTATACCAACTGTAGGTTAGCCTGGTCAGTTTGCTCACTCTAGTATGACTGGGGTTTCATTGCTGAGTGAAGGCTTATTGATGCTCAGTGTTTTCACACATATCAAAAACATTTTACTATGACAGGGTTTTTGCTCCACCCAAGTTGTAGTTTATAAATAAAGCATGGATCAAAATGTTCAAAATGCATAAATACATATTTCAAGTTAATAACGTTTTATATAAAAACTGGACATTTCACTGTTGATAGCAGCAGCTTTATGTTTAATTCACTGTGTACTGACATTGCTTTGTACAGTAAAGGGTAGAAAAATACTTTTTCAGCCTGAAGCAACACTACACTGGAATGATAACAAATGTTTAATATCTGTTAACATCATTGTTTTTAATGCAGGTGGAGAAAGTCGTACCAGTCCTACCATTGCTGGGCCTCTCTCAGTGTCCTGCATTGCCATCGCTGTTCTTCTAGTTCTGCTCTACTGCAGCTGCTGGACCCAGAACACAGAACTGGAAATAACTTTCACCAAAGTAGAATATGTAAGCTTAAGCAAACAGTCTGAGAATATAGTGTGTGAACAACATACACGAAAACGCTTCTGTAAATAGCATATACAGTGGGTTGCGAAAGTTTGGGCAGCGTTGTTAATTTTCCTGATTTACCTTTATAAAGCATTGATTGTTTGGATAAAAAAATTACGTTAAATATATCATATAGGGGACAAACACAGTGCTATTTGAGAAGTGAAATGAAGTTTATATGATTTACAGAAAGTGTGCAATAAATGGTTAAACAAAAGTAGGCAGGTGCATAAATTTGGGCATTTTGTTGACTTCAAAACCTTTAGAACTAATTATTGGAACTCAAATTTGGTTTGGTAAGTTCAGCGACCCTTGACCTCCATACACAGGTGACTCCAATTATGAGAAAGGGTATTTAAGGGGGGCAGTTGTAAGTTTTTCTCCTCTTTGCATCTTCTCTGAAGAGTCGCAGCATGGGAGTCTCAAAACGACTTTAAAATGACCTGAAAACGAAGATTGTTCACCGTCATGGTTTAGGCGAAGGATACAGAAAGCTATCTCAGAGATTTCAGCTTTCAGTCTCCACTGTGAGAAACATTGTGAGAAAATGGAAGACCACAGGCACAGTTCAAGTCAAGGCTCGAAGTGGCAGACCAAGAAAAATCTCAAATAAACAGAAGCGAAGGATGTTAAGAACAGTCAGAGTCAACCCACAGACCAGCACCAATAACCTACAACATGATCTTGCTGCTGATGGAGTCACTGTGCGTCGTTTAACTATTCGGCACACTTTACACAAGGAGATGCTGTATGGGAGAGTGATGCAGAGGAAGCCTTTTCTCCGCCCACATCACAAACAGAGCTGCTTGAGGTATGCTAAAGCACATTTGGACAAGCCAGCTTCATTTTGGAATAAGGTGCTGTGGACTGATGAAACTAAAATAGAGTTATTTGGGCATAACAAGGGCCGTTATGCATGGAGGAAAAAGAACACAGCACTCCAAGAAAAACACCTGCTACCTACAGTAAAATTTGGTGGTGGTTCCATCATGCTGTGGGGCCAGTACAGGGACTGGGAATCTTGTTAAAGTTGAGGGACGCATGGATTCCAATCAATATCAGCAGATTCTGGAGACCAATGTCCAGGAATCAGTGACAAAGCTGAAGCTACGCCAGGGCTGGATCTTCCAACAAGACAACGACCCTAAACACTGCTCAAAATCTACTAATGCATTCATGCAGAGGAACAAGTACAACATTCTGGAATGGCCATCTCAGTCCCCAGACCTGAATATTATTGAAAATCTGTGGTGTCACTTAAAGAGAGCTGTCCATGCTCGGAAACCATCAAACCTGAATGAACTAGAGATGTTTTGTAAAGAAGAATGGTCTAAAATACCTTCAGCCACAATCCAGACTCTCATTAGAAGCTATAGGAAGCATTTAGAGGCTGTTATTTTTGAGAAAGGATCTACTAAATATTGAGTTAAGGTTTTTTTTTTGTGTCCAAATTTATACACCTGCCTAATTTTGTTTTATTAGACAATTATTGCACACTTTCTGTAATTCATATAAACTTCATTTCACTTCTCAAATATCACTGTGTTTGTCTCTGTGTATGATATATGTAACGGAATTTTTTTATCCAAACAATCAGAGCTTTATAAAGGTAAATCAGGAAAATTAACAACTCTGCCCAAACTTTCGCACCCCACTGTATATATATTCTACCCATATAGTTTCACAGATAGTCTTATATTTTAAAACAGACTGTCTGCTGTTAACATTGCTTCCTAAATAGCATGCCTCCTGGGGGTTTTGGGGGAGTGAGCAGTAATGCTAAAGGTTTTATTAGACCACAGAAACTGTAAATAATCTATAAAGTTTTTATTTTTGCAACCTTGACATCATTGCTACATGATTCAAGCACAGAAGCTTTGTGTGAATAGTTCATAATAAATGTACCAACAGAAACTGTCCAAATGTACTTTAAACAAAACCTCCCTTCACAAATGTAGCATAGCTATACGATCAGATAAAAAAGTTAAGAATACTTTTCCCTTTTTCTGTAAATGTATCATTATGGAGGAACTTGTTTGTTTGGACTGCAATGATGAAGTATGATGATTTGCTGATCTACAAAACATGTGTGGTGTCAACACACACTGAAAGATTAGTATGGGTGAAATTGCAGAGCTCCTGTGAAACCCATTTGAAAAAAATGACTTAAAAAGAGGTGTGAAATGCACAGCGAGCATGGTTCAAAAAGGCTTCTGGAGGTGTCATTTGTCATTTTTTAAATAAACAGATCTAAAATACAAAATTTGGGAAACATGTTTGCAGTAGTGTATAGAATAAAACAGAACTGCTCACTGTGGTCAAACACAAACCCATAAACTATAAAACTAGAGAAACTGATCATTTTGAGGTGGTCTCTTAAATTTTCCAGAGCTGTATATGATTATTAGCTAACTATACTACAAAGTGTTTTCATATACAGCATTGCCTTGGAAGATGCAAGTGTGGAAGGGTGTAGTCTATGCCGATGCTGAACTGGTGTTATAAGTAGTGTGCATCCCCAGTCAGACTGAAGGGAAACAGCAACCTCGAAGAGAACCGTCATGGGCATTACAGATGGTGGTGAGAGCTGGAGAACTCCACTGTTGTTGTTGTCACAATCAGCTTTGCAAGGCATGCGCTGTTGGGTGTCATATGCCTGAGGACTCGCCGGTAAATAATGGTGCGCCACAGCAAGGAGCAAAGTGCCATCCTTCTACCAGTTCACTTTACACTGGACATGTGGAGAGATCTAAAGCACAAGTCTTCCGTACAACACATTGATATGGTTTACTACCATATTGACAGGGAAGAGAATCACTGGGGTGCTTCCCCAGGACATGCTGGTGCCATGCTGTTTTAGCTAATAATCCATCTGTTACTCCAGCCACTGACTTGAAGACCTTGCTATAATTCCTGTACCGACTAACTTACAGTTCACTGACTGTAATTTGGACATTTGAATTTGGACATGTAAATTTTAACCCACAAAAAAAAAAAAAAACCCACCGTTTTTGCGGACATCTATAACCTTTCTTTAGCACATGCACTAATTTCCGCCTGCTTTAAGGCAACCACCATTGTGCTGCTCCCAAAGAAAAGCACAGTGGCTTGTCTTAATGACTACAGGCCCACTCCAGGTTGCATATCAACTAAACAGATCCACAACAGATGTCATCTGCACTGCCATACTGCTCTAAAACACTTGGAAAGCAAGGACTGCTATGTGCAAATTTTGTTCATTGACTACAGCTATGCATTCAACACAATTATCCCATCCAAGCTGACTGATAAGCTCCACACTCTTGGACTGACACCTTCCCTTTGTGACTGGGTGCTGGATTTCCTGACGGGCAAACCACAGTCCCACAAGATCATCAAGGACCAAACTCATCCTCAACACGACCTCTTCACACTTCTCCCATCTGGCAGGACAGTACCGGATCATGAAATCAAGGCCCACCAGACTACCGAACAGTTTCTACCCCCAGGGCATCAGAGCTCTGAACACCTTGCTACCTCCAACAACCATTCTACCCCATGCTCCTCCGCTACAAGCATCTGACCCGTCCTGAGTACTCCATGTTCAGTCCTCTGACCTACAAACTGCACAGACCACCCACCAGACTGCTTAACTGCACAGACCAACCACCAGAACATTACAGACTGCTTAACTGCACAGACCGACCACCAGAACATTGCAGACTGCCTAACCTCAGTACCTTTTGCGCACACCCTGGTGATTCAGTTTATCACTTCTATATAAGGACCAGTATTATTCTGTTTATACTGCTTATGTGCACTGTGCGTATTATACGTGTATACTTAATAAGGATACTTGAATCTATATTTGGATGCTATTGCACAGTCATCTGCACTAACCTGCAATACCGTACATATGTTCTGTTCCTATATCTTTCAGTATTATGTAGCATATATTGTAAATTTTCTTAATTTATATACATACCTATATTTGGCTTCTTTCTAATATTTTCTTTCTTATGTAGTACAAGTATTTGTATTGAATTCATGGTTGGAGTTATAAAATAGTCAAGTTATTGGTCCAAAGGTTTCCATTGTGGTGAAGTGCTATTATATGTGAGCATTGTGAGCAGTGAAGTACAGAAGCACATAAAGTGCACCAAAAAGAAACAATAGAATGTTCTGAGAACTGGCAGGCTTTTCTATTTGTAATACAGATGTGGTAATTCCAGCCACATACTTACCCACAAGTACTGCTAGATGTGCACATTAGCAGACCAGAGTGAAAAAATGACTTGCGTAGAAATTCAAAGTACCAGGTCAGTATTTAAAGGTTTTGAGAGTATCTTACAGACCTGCAGTTAGCAGGTTTACTACACCTTACAGTCATTAGCACAGGAACCATTGGTCAGAGTTGTCAGAGTTTCTTTCTTCCTGTGTTGAAGCATTCATGATCTGAAACTAATAAACATCAACAGTATTCTGCACACACACACACACACACACACTTGTTAGTCCCCTTTGTTAATATTTTGTTAATCCTCTTTCATCAGCATGGTGGCTCATGCTCAGCACTGCAGTGATGATGATGTGGTGATCATGTGTGAGTGTGGAATCACATTTTATGTAACCTCTTTCACTAGACTTTTTTCAGGCTGGACAGCAGGCACACTACCTAGCTACTGATAACACTGTGTTCTGCAAGAGCTGTAAAGATACAC
Source organism: Prochilodus magdalenae (assembly GCA_024036415.1). Classification (NCBI taxonomy): domain Eukaryota; kingdom Metazoa; phylum Chordata; class Actinopteri; order Characiformes; family Prochilodontidae; genus Prochilodus; species Prochilodus magdalenae. The sequence goes on along the minus strand of JAMWET010002154.1, from coordinate 16,278 downwards.
AGAGTGATCATATAGCAAGGTATATTGTAGTCACATTGTACATTTTTATTACAAATATGAGCCAGTGCATCAAAAAGTGCTTCATCTTTACCGAGCTCTCTTTGGCTGAACAGCCAGTAAGGTGTTATCTGGTTGTGGGTTCCTATAAAAGGCAGAACTCTTGTAACACATCTTTCTGAACAGGGGCAAATTTAAAAACTGTAGAAATGATAAAGAACTGTCTTGCCTTTTAATGTTTTAATGTATTTTGCTGGGTAAGTCAAATATTCAGTGTTTAATCTGTCAGCTCTCCATAATGTCAATTATTGAATTAGATTTATTATGTAAACATTCTGAGAGATACTGAGAGATGGGTGGTAGTTATCAGACATGGGTAGTAGTTGTTACATTTATGCAAGCACACATGTACTCTGTTCAGCATTGTTAAATAGCAATATGTGTACTTTTACTCAAGTATTAGTGAGTTAAGGAAGCTAATTTTTACTGGCCAGCCATTTATATTTAGTCACTAATTCCTTTTGTGTTTAATTTCATTTTGTGTTGTTGTTAACAGCATACTGCTTACTGCTTTGTGATTAGTTACATTTCTGACTTTTGTTGTAGACCAAAATATTAAAACCAATTGAAAAATTGAGCTGTATAAACTCCTAACTTCTATGGATTTGCTGAGAAATTCCACTGCAATTTTATAAGTTACTCAGTACTTTCACTCAGTATTTTAACTGACCTGATACTTTTGTGCTATTACTCACATTGTTTTGTTTGAAGTTACTTTTACAAGTGTCACTTTTGTACCCGAGTATCAATAGTATTATTTGAGTATTGATTTAGGCTACTCTACACACCTCTGATAATTCGTATTTTCTAAAAGGTCCAGCTACAAAACCATACCTAGTATGATTGTATGATTAAAAGTTGTAGTGAAAATGAGCAATTACAAAAAGGTAAGACTGGAAAAAGTACAGTGGCAATGTGTTTATGTAAGAATATGGTGAGAGGTGGAAGAGTGCACAATTTATAAATGGAGGTAAATATGTGCTTCAAAAGTCACAAACAGTATCTACATTTAGGCATATTTAATTATATATTAATATTATTTATATATATCAAATGAATGTTTGCAGTGATTCATTGCTAGCAGGGGCACAGTGCAAAATTTTACACAGTAGTGGGCCCAGAGCCCCTCCCAAAAAAACAGAACAAACTGTGGTGATTACGTTGTGGGTCTTTATGAGGTAGGTTGATTGATATGCATTTATGTCTTATGGCTAACAATCAATAAAGTAAGTTGTGCTGAATCATAAACAGTGCTGTATTTCAAAAAAGAGGTATTTAACGACATTTTCTGGAAGATATGGTGGTAACTATTAGAATATATATGGTATGGATTAATGTTATTACTGTTACAGGGCATAAACTGTTCCAGTCCAGTCCTGATTACAGAAACACATTAGCTATTATTAAACCATTTACTTTATGCATATCCTTTTCTTTCTTATTAACTTGTGCTTGTAAATATTGTCTGCTTAGTAGCTAATATGAACTAATTTTAACTTCAGTTACTGTAACACATGTACTGTTCAGCAACTCCTCTACTTTGTTTGCACACAGTGGATTTGCCTTCAGTTACACAATACCTGCACACTGATGCAGTCACAAAAACATCCATATCTGAATTCTACTATACATATAAGCTAGCATATTTGAAATTATGCACACACACAAATATACTGTAGACTTTTGCCATTTACAGGTCGCTGCAAGTGGTAATGTGCAGGCCCCAAGCCCTAATCAGCTCAGTGAGGTTTAATGCACCAGACTTGGGATTTTATCAGAATTCAGTAAAAGTCCTTCTTATGTCACAATTAGCATGATTAGCTTAAAAGGTTGTTTTTGCATCAAAATCCCAGACAAGCAGTCCAATTTGAAATGACTTGTAACCTGTTCAGCTAAATACTGAATCACATGAGACTTCATATTTGAAAAATGACAGGAATTGGATTTTGATGATTTTATGTCTCATTCACTGTAGTGCTACCTGAAGGCCAGTCAGGGGTACATTTGATTCAGAATGGCCAAAGCAGTGATATTTAATCAGCTGGGTGCATAAAACAGCTTGCAGCACATGACAGACTAGTAAAGTCTGGTATAGTCTTATAGTTTGGTATTTTACTCTTTTATATGAAAAGGCTGTATTAGAGATGAAAGTGGAGTTTGTTAAGTTTATTAGACACTGATGACCTTTACTGACTGCTGTTAAGGCTTACAGTATATAAGGCTTATTTCTCACATACCTCAGTCAGTTTCATTTCTGCAGGTGGTTCGTAACAAGGTATTGATTTGTGAACAGTTCCAGCTCTAGCAGTTCTCAGTTCTAGCAGTGTTAGGTATTGATCTGTGAGTACTTTGTTACTTGCGCTTTGAGATTAGATATGAAGAAAAGTCAGTCTTCTGCCACCATAAGCTCTGACAGGATCTCCAGAATGATTTTAAGTATTGTAAGTCCCTAATTAATCAACAAGTAATTGATTCATGTTAGGAGGGAATTTTGTCTGTAAACCTCATGGTGTATAAACATATGCCTGTTGCTGCATGATGTCAAGTGTGCTGTAGGTGTTGAAGCTGTGGAAAATGTGGGCTATTTTTGTACTTCTTTTCTCACATCATCTGACTCCAGATGAGGATGTGGGGTTGGCAGGGGTGAGGTTGGTTTGTTTCTAATACAGATATGGTTAGCACAAGCAACATACAGGATGTTAGCTCACAGAGAATGACTCTGCGTGTAAAACAGTCAGAGTAAGACACACAGTTATGTTATCATAGATATATGTACTTAGTAGTTAAAACTACAATTAAAACCCGATTAATAATTAAAAGCATACAGAAAATAAAGAAACACCTGAGGTGGGTAGAGTAGCCTAAAATCATATTTAGTACAAAAACATCAGGTTATCTATAGCTTCTTTGTCATATTCTTTTTCATTTGTGATTACACAAAGGTAAGACATGTAAGACATTGTGCAGATAGCAGACAAGTAACAAGGAGTCAGAGTTGATCAAAAATTCTTGAACATGGTTAAAATACAAACCATGTAGCTGAGTTAAATAGAGAAACCCAGGGTAAAATATTCCTCCAATTAGGTAAAATCACAGAAGTATTTACTTTCAAATGTACTTAAGTATTGAAGGAACAGTATTATGACTTACTATGACTAATGTCCTAATATCATTTCTAGAACAAGGCTCTTAATCAACTCTGTTTAGGTGAAAAGACTCTAGTGTCACTCTCAGTCCACCCATCTTTTATTGGCAGTCATTAATTAGACTGACACTGATGTCTATTCAAAACTAATCACAAGAGTTTCAGTAAAACTGGACGAAGCTTTCATGAGTTACATCGCTGTCAACGATGCTCTCATCCAGAAGGACTGACTGGCATGCGGCTGCCTTGTTAAACAAATGTCAATATTCTTTGATAATTACTACATTTCAGGCTCCTGCAGATTTAGGTTTAGTACCAGCATCACCACTAAGTGTGAGACATATGAGCTTCAAAACACTATGCTGTAGCTCCCCCTTCAGGCTCATCTCCTGGAGTAGTGGAAAGGTTCACAACCTGTTGTCCAAGATTCATATCTATAGACCTTTGGTCTGTGCAAATAGTTTTAGAACAGGTTTAACCATCATTTCAACAATCATGGTTCTTTATTTATCTATCTGTAGCTGTTATGTAACTTTTGTCTTTCATTGATTCTTTTCCCATGTCGCTGGTCATCCATAAACTGCTATTGCTGCTTCGTGAACTCCAGTCACCCTGTTTAAGTTTCTTTCATTAATAATTGAACTATTTATTTATGTGTAAATTAATAAATGCAGCTGGAACTACACTAAAGCAGTCTGATATAGCTTTATAGTGCTTCAAATAATAAATGAGAAATTGAGGCTGCATGCTAGTCATGAACATTACTGACAGTTAACCGAAACATTGAAGCAATTGCGAATTGCAATGATTGCTGCGCAGTGATTAGAGGACTAAAAATAAATAAATAAGGCATGTGTTGCTTAGAAAGTAATATGATACAGGACATGTACAATGCTGTAATGTACAACTAGATGTAAAATAACAATGTTACATAAAAAAATCTATTATATACATTTACAGTATGAACTGAGATCTCGACTGTACCAGTATAGTAGCTTCAATATACGAAAGACAAAACCATATACGAAGAGGCAGGCAGAAGTGAAAACCAAAATAAATCATAACAGGAAAATCAAAATCAGAGGGTAGAGGAAGAGAAGGAGTGAACCAGAAATCAAACAGAGTCAGAAACCAGAAGGATAGAATAAGTATCACTAGGCTAGACTGCTCGGTAAGACAACACGATTTGAAAATACTTTGCAAAGACTGAGAGGCAGACCAGGGGTATATAGCAAACAGAGTGAATAATTAACAGGTGTTTGAAATCAGAACTCAGGTGATCGAGGAATGAGGAAATGAGCTAATGTTCATATAATAGCTAGCAAACGCTGTGTAGTTCATAATGTATGTTTCTAATAATGGTTGTAAATCAGGTCAATAGTGAAAGAATGCAAAGAGATGTTATTATTAAACATGTTCACACAAGCTGTGACTGTACCTACTGGCATGTACCTAATAGCCTGTAATACCTACAGTACAAATAACAGCTGCAATTCAATTTGGCATGGACTGGACAAGTTTCTGGATGTATCAAATAATTGTGTAGTTGGGCCAGATTGGGTAAACATGTGTTTTGAGACCCATATTCCACACATTAAACAAGACATTCACTGAACTGTACCACATCTTCTCGTTCTATCAATTGCGTCACACAACTAACAGGCTGATCATCCTTGTAAACACCACCTGCAGGAGACTGGAGTTACAAAAATGATGTATATAATAATGTGAACTTAGCATCATATCAGCATAAGTACTATCCTGGTTCACAACATGGTCAAACTACTCTAAAAGCTTGATGCTACTCTGAGTACCTGGTTTCACCAAATTAATCTGCTGGCTGCGGTATTGATGGTTGTTGTGGAAAAGAAGACTAAGCTAATACTTGCTACATAATTAACCTGAACCTTTTGGCAGGTTAAGGTTCCAGCATGACTGTTTTAGTATTAAATGCTTTATATGTTTTTTTGAAGTTTGATGACAATAAAATGAGAACTTACCAATTTTAAACTTACCTGTTGTTGGTCTAATCCAATAACCTAATGGGTACTTATATAGCAGAACTCAGCCATGTGTGAGGGGGCTGGCGTGGGGTGCAGGTCTGTTTTGAAAGTGCTATGTCTGAAAGCATGTTGGATATATGTTTGTATCTGCTTGATTAGTTAGTTTGACTTGTTTTTTTCAGAAAAGGACCAGGAAAATTGATGTCATCTAAACTGTTGGACTAGTGTTTGGAGGGCCTACATGGAAGCACTGACACATTGATCATGGGCAGATCATCACAGCCAAATGAACATTATGGTCCATAGTATGTACTACACTGCTGTAATCGAAATGGATGATTAAATATTCACTAAAGTTTTACGAAACGGTTAGAATAGATTACTTGTACTAACGCTTCTGCATCGTTCTTAGTGCTGCTCTTGCGTTTCCAGTTTTTCCAAACTCACATGAGTTACTGCAGTTAAGCCTGCCACATCTCCCCGAAATACAGGTAAACTAGCCACTCATAACATTTGCTGTGTGTGGGTACTACACCCTTAGTAATAAGAGTGACAGCATACGCAGAACTTGTGTTTCAAAAGTAAGGAAACACTCATAGATGTTGGCAGGCAGTTTGGGCTACGGTGATCCAGTTTTAATCCCAAACTGAGGGGAGGAGTAAAACCTGTGACACTAACATGGCAGCCATCTTGAATGCTTAATTCAACTTCAGTTTTTCAGATGGGAAAAGAGGTGCATGATACATTGAGCTGGTAGAGAATTTCACAACCGTGCAAATAAAACAGTGGTGTGCTTCATGTTAATATAACTTCATTACTTCTCATTTTTAAACAGTGATTTTGTTTGAAACCAGAAAACGGACCTTAAAGTCTACTGAATGTTTTAAGGCTATCCTTTAACTTTGATCAAAACATCTGGCTAAATGTTTTACAAGCATCAACAATACTGTTCTGATGCTTCCCCCACAAATATAAATGCACTGGGGCTAAAACAGAAGAACATGGTGGCATCTTGTTGGAAGAAATCAGAAAATGTTCCATCCTTTGCCAACAATGAAGGAAACACATCTTTATCTAACCAGCTTGTGTAACAACGGTTTGCTGTCAGTGTCCCATCAATAAAGAAAGGTCCCACAATCTGGGCACCCATGCCTTAGTTTTAGTTGGGCCAACCATTTTAGATGGATCAGTCATTAAGGGTTTGTGTCTGACCAGTATTAGTGATTTTGGCCTCACCATGCACAAAGAGAATTGCTTCATTACTGATCAGGCAAACAAGGGTTTATCTGAAGTTGCTGTGTAAACTGTTCTGCAAATTCTACTCAACGCACCTGATGTGGTAGCATTTAAATTTGCTATGGGCAAACCTCACATTGCAGATAGGCAACGGGTGCTATGGTATGCAGGTGATGAGGTGCAGCAGCAAATACTGCACAATAACTAAGTCACATTATATATATATATACATATATAGGTAGAAATAGTCCATATAGTGTGCTACAGTAGTGAGTGTGTGATGCTTTGCTTGGGGAGGTGTTCTGGCCCTTTCTTATACAGAGTGTGTGTATTGTCTGGACGGTCCAGTTTATTGTTTAGATGAACACCCAGGTCCTTGTAGGTTCTGACCATCTCAATGTCTCTTCCCTGGATGTTCTTAGGAGTGGGTAAAGATAACTTAATCCTGCAGAGATCCTCCACCAGCTCTTTGGTTTTGCCCATGGTGATGTGGAGGAACGTTCGCTGCCCCCAGTCCACAAAATTCCTTGTTCCTTCTCTGTACTTGCTTTCGTCACCATCCAAGATGTAGTGAGCAACGAGAGAGTCGTCAGAAAATTTCTGTAGGGCTGGCTGTTTCCAGAACCAGGGTTGAGTTGCCAATACTACAGCATTAAACAATCCTAATACCTATTCACCCACAGAATGGACGATGGAATAGATAGAATTGAGAATTGTAGACTACTAATTGTAAACTTGGTTGGCAGATTGACCTCTGGACAACGGAGGAATTGTGTGCTAGGATGTGTTGGGAGGAAATTAATCCACACTAATTAAAGGACATATTAGCTGCTGTTCAATCACTAAAGCAAAAACTGGTTAAAGGGGACATCCCGGTAACAGTGAGACAAATAAATAAAAAGGAGAACTCTGCTTAGCAGGAAGATAACATGATCTGTTAATTGATGTTAGGACCACCATGCTTTTCCAACAAGTGCAACATCTGACAAATGATCATTGACTAATTAAGAGTTTTAATGTTTAGTATTCAAATTCACCTTACAAATGTGGATATTTGGGCTATTGTCTGCTTAAGAGCACTGTGAGGCCCCCTACTCCCTCCTGCTCGCCATCTTTATATTCTTGAGTGTTCTACGCTCTCCACGCCAGTAGATGGCGATAATGTACAAACAACTGACTCACTGACACGGGTGGCTGCAGTGTGTAGAAGTGGTTAGTCAGACAGCTTACTTGTACCTTTCACTGCCTTATATATACACTGCTCAAAAAACTTAAACGAACACTTTGAAAACACATCAGATCTCAATGGGAAAAAGGTGATACAGAATATCTTTTCTTCGTATGAACTGGGTAATGTGTTAGAAATGAAAGGATGTCGCATCGTTTGATGGAAATAAACATGATCGCCATACAGAGGGTTGAATTCAAAGACTGAAAATCGAAGCGAAAAATAATGCGGCAGGCTCATCCATTTAACCGAAACTCCAGTGCAGCAACTGAAAATGGTACTCAGTAGTTTGTATGGCCTCAACACGCTTGTATGCGTGCCTGACATCATCAGACCAGTTAATGTTACCAATTTCTTCATTCTCCAAGAACTGCCTGCATACTCTCGCCACATGAGACCAGGTGCTGTCATGCACCAGGAGGAATACCAGCGTATGGTCTGACAATGGGTCTCCAGACCACCGTCACGTGCTCAGGTGAAACCTGCTCTCATCTGTGAAAAGCACAGGGTGCCAGTGGCGATCTGCCAATTTTGGTGTTCTATGGTAAATGGCATTCGAGCTCTACTACAGAACGTCCGGCCCTCAGGCCACCCATGAGGCCTGTTTCTGATTGTTTGGTCGGACACATTCAAAGCAGGGGCCTGCTGGAATTTTGTAAGGCTCTGGCATCCTGTTCCACCGTACACAAAATTGCAGATAGCGGTCCTGCAGAGGGGTTAAGGTCCTTCTATGGCCTTGTCCAGCTCTCCTAAAGTAACTGCCTGTCTCTGACAATGGCACGTATTGATGTGTTGGACTACCTGTGCAACCTCTATAGCGTCCAGGTACCGCACCATGGTACTAGTAGTGACAGTCAGTCAGAAAGTATTAGGGGGGACAAAATGTCTATGACCTCCACCTTTTAAACCATTCCTTTTCTGGGGGTCGTCTCATTGTTGCTCCTCTACTGCACCTGTTTTTAAGTTCCTTAACACCAAAGCACCTGAAACTGATCAATACCCCCCTGCTACTTAACTGATCTGATCAATATCCCAGAAGGTAAACCAAATAGATGCTATACTCCGATTAAAAAGTTTCCTTTTTTTTGAGCAGTGTACATACAGCTACATTACATCAGCTTATTGTATTAAGGGTCTGTATATGCAGTGCTGACTTTTTAGTTACTTCATTTAAAAACATACTTGTGACGTTATGCAGCTTACCACTGTCATGTATTGCGATATATAAGTATAGAAGTATGTTTGGCCCTTTAAAAATGTTAAGTGCACATCGCTAGTGGATACTAAAGGGTTATAAGAAGAAAAAAAAACATATACTTCGGCTCCACTTTTGGACAGCGCTTTTTTCCTTTGTAAACCCAATTCAGTGTCTGGACATTGAATCACTTTACAACCACCCTGTTTAGAGTGCCCAGAGTTGGTAAACAGCTGTCAAATGCCTGTAAATATTTCCATATGTTTAAAGCTCGAATCAAAGACAGAATGCATGGTTGTTGTTTCGTTTATTTATTGTCAGTAATAGCATGGTCTTTCTTCTGTGGTAGCCATCATGTGTAACAGTGCTGGCTGTGTTCTTAAAACTAGGTTGCAATTGGGCTGGGCCGCATTTCTAGAACACTGTCATCAAAAGGCATTCCTACTTACAGGATCCATTGAATACAGCAGGGACATTTCAGGGATTCTACCAGAGTATCTTTCATGGTCTTCTTTTAACCATAATCCTTTGCACAGGCATCTTACTGATAGATTTATATATTGCTACATTAAAATATCAGTAAAATGTAAAGTAAAATATACAGTATGCTTTAGTATTTTTGGTTTGTTCTGGAGGATGTTAAGTATACGATGTTACAGTTTAGTTTCATTGATATTTTTTACCAACAGTTTTTATGATGTAACAGATCAGCCTCTGGCAGACAGTTCTGTTTTGCATTATGTTATACAAATGAGGAGACTTCTTCTTACACTTCTACAGAGGACCCACCTTTTCTCAACTTGAGCTTTTATAATGCAGCTGTTATTAACTTCTTGTGTGAGAACTGTTCAACTGTGAAACTGTAAAGGAACTATAAGGTGTCAAGTCTTAAAGGGGTATATAGGGGTGTATACCTTAGAACCAAATCAGACTCACCAAAATAAACTACATACCTAATACTGTGGGGTGTCCTCCATTCAGTAGACACCAGACGAAGAAATTACTAGGGCTGCCTTCTAGAAGTCGGCGAGTCGAATTGTCAGTTGGAGACCCTTCAAGTTGACTGAGACCCTTCAAGAAGACCTTTTTTCTTCCTTAAAACAGCCTAAAGCTTACAAAAATGCACAAGAATATTAAGGATGTAAAAAGACATTTTAATAATTATTAAAGGGGAATAATAAATATATTTAAGTTCTAGCTGGTCTATGACGCATGCATGCTAAAAAATTAAATCCACGTGACACAGGGCTGGCGGTTCACCGTTGAAGGAAGCCAAAGCTGTGAAGCTGAGAAACACGGGTGGAGCGATGTCTCAGAGAAAGTCTGGAGGAGATTTTAAAGAAGAGAATCCGAATAAATTAAACCGAATTCTGCTCTTCATTTAGTCAGACATCCAACACTGCTTCAAACGAGTGTGCTGACTTTCGTTTTAGACATAACGGCTGTTTGCGGTGAAGGAATAACATAGCGGAGACGTTTGTTTTATTATAATTCCATTATTTTAGAATCTAAATTACAGATATGTTTATTTATTTTGTTTATCTACAGCTAAGATTATTTTTATTTAAAGATAATTACAGTCACTTAATATGCCTGCTGATAAATGAGAAATAATGATTTTAGCTCAGATAATATAATTAAACAGTTTCAGGTCTACCATTCTTATTTTCATCTAAAAATAATTTAAATATGGACTAATCTGGTTTTATTTAGCAGTTCATTATTTATGAGAGATGAAAGATGAAGGGTCATCCTACTGAAGAAGCTTTTAGAAGTGAAATTAAAAGAACTATAAGCTATAAGCGCTAATGTTTAGCATAAATACGCGCTGCTGACCGATGCTATATTCTGTAATTAAAGGCTCCACTACAAATGGTTCATCATACGCCACGTCTCTTTTAGTTCAGAAATATGTTCCTGTGACTCTGCTGAATTTCTAAATGAGGAGGACATCAGATCTGAAATGTATGCAAACTGATTTACTGAATACTAGATAATGTACATGGGGAAAAAAACAGGACGGGCGAATCCGATTCGACTGACAAAATTGTCGGGGACAGCCCTAGTATACACCTCACCTTCAAATGAGTAACTAATATTATGGTTTTTATGGGATATACAAACATATATATATATATGATATATTTGATTCGGAGTTGGTAAATTGCTCCAATTTCATTGCAGTGAAATTCTTGCTTTAATTCCTGGACCAACCAGTTCACAGTTCACTCACCCCAGTAGGACAAGTAATTTTGGCTGGTACTAAATGAGCAATCTAGTGGGTGACGAACGCTACTTGTGTGGTCAGAATTTGAATCATGTACACCAAATGTAAATCTTCTGTTCAATGCAATAGAAAGGCCTGTTCCACCCACAGCAGCCACTGGATGGAGCAATGACGACAGTGGAGCATATTCATATGTAACATATGACTCACAGGGTGTTACTCTTGATCTGGACCTCCACCCATTAGAATGTCAGTGTCAGATAATTACAGTACTAAAAAAAAGTTATATTTTGGATCATTAAAATTTGGATTAATAAAAATAAATCATTGATTTATTTGATGAGTCATTGCTGTTTAAAAACTGTAATAAAATATGGTACAATTAATAAAGGCACTGTAAAAAACCATACAGCATACCGCCCCAGCTCTGGCTGTAACTAATCTTATTCAGGGTTTAGACTGTAAAATCCCATTATATTTCAGCTTTGTGCTTTTAGCCTCAGCCTTTAAAAGCTGAACTCAAGCTCAAGTCAGCTGAAAAGGCAAAAATCTGTTCTCTGCTCTGGTCTCCTATAAGAGGAGGAGCACATTGCTCACTAGTCACATTTGTGAAGAGGAAGTGTTTTTTGTTCCTGCAGAACTACATGAAAAAGTGTGATAACTATAAAAAATGTCGAGGACCGGTTATGCCTGGGAGTCCTTAATGTTGTTCATTCTTCTTACTGTGGGTAAGTCAAATACTGAATTTTTACTTTAACTGCTCATAATATCAGAGAGTGAGTTCAGAGCCCTGTAGCTGCAGTAAATATGATAGTAATAGTCTTAACCTGTTATATTTAATGTTGGAAATTTGATGGATCAGTGGTGCACAAACGCACAAAGTTGTATATATACTGTATATAAGTTGTATATCTTTTACACAAAGAAAAGGGAGAATGTTGCACTCAGCACTGATGGCATATGGAGATAGCACTGGAAGATTCACAGACAGATTAACAAAACGATTTTTATAATGGACCAGACTGGGGCCATTTGTCAGATCACAGATACATAATAGGGAGTCAGAGTACATCAAAATGATTTACATGTTATGATTATTGATCAAATGACATGTGATTATGATTATTGATTAAATGAACTTTAATGGTAATATTTTTAGTTTTAAATTAAAAGATATTTAGGTTTTTAGAAATTCACATTTGACTCTGGTATACTAAGCTGCAGACTGCAAAGCCAAAATGCTATGGTATGTGGTAACAGAAACGAATAATAACCAGATTATTTAATGCACAATGACCAAAACCATAATGATATGTGCACAAGTTGATGTATGCGATATGTTAGAAATAAAGTATCATAACTCAGTATCATGTTAACTTCCACAAAAGGCATGGCAAAACCAGCTCTGGAAAAGAGCGACTTTGGCAGAAATTACTTTCAAAGCAGAAGGCCCCAAACGCATATGTGCAGTGTCAGCACAGTGTTCTTTTGCTTCCATAGGATATTTTAATTTCCTTCCTTTTCTGTCTTCACAGAAGTAGACTAAATATAGTCTACTGCACCTGCTAACTCAACATGCTAGGGAACAGTGAACTTTCTGATGCTGATTGTTGTTTTTTATGAGTACAACTCATACCATACCTCATACCAATTACCACCAATTTTTTATTTCATCACTAATACAGCAACTGCTATATATATATACACTATATTATACAAAGCTGTAGTTTAAACTAAGCAGCTACTGGAACTAGACTAAAGCAATCTGATTTATGAGTCATCACAAGTTAGTGGGGTTGCGTTTTACAATCATAATCTACTTATCTTCATAAACACTCACATTTTATCATATCTACACTGGGCAAAATAAGTATTTGATACACTGCCAATTTTGCAAGTTTTCCCACCTACAAAGAATGGAGCGGTGTGTCATTTTTATCATATGTACACTTCAACTGTAAAAGACAGAATCTAAGAAGAAAAAAAAATCCAGAAAATCACATTGTATGCCCTCCTATTCTGCATTCATTACCTATATTAATTGCACCTACTTGAACTTGTTATCTGTATAAAAGACACCTGTCCACACACTCAGTCAATCACACTCCAACCTCTCCACTATGGCCAAGACCAAAAAGCTGTCTAAGGACACCAGGGACAAAATTGTAGACCTGCACAAGGCCTGGGTGGGCTACAGAACAATAGACACTGCAAATAGCACTGTTGAAGCAATTATTCAAAAATGGAAGAAAGACAAGATGACTGTCAGTCTTCCTTGGTCTGGGGCCCCATGCAAGATCTCCACTCATGGGGGTAAGGATGATTCTGAGAAAGGTCAGGAATCATCCCAGGACTAACCGGGAGGACCTGGTTAATGACCTGAAGAGAGCTGGGACCACAGTTTCACAGAGGACCATTAGTAAAACTCCACAGTTATGGTTTAAAATCCTGCAGGGCACGCAAGGTCCCCCGTTCACGCCACCACATGCACATGCCCACTTGAAGTTTGCCAATGACCATCTGGATGCTCCAGAAGGTAATGTGTCAGATGAAAACGTAGAATTTTTTGTTATCAACTCCACTCGCCGTGTTTAGAGGAAGAAGAAGGATGAGTACAACCCCAAGAACACCGTCCCAACTGTGAAGCATGGAGGTGGAAACATCATACTTTTGCCCAGCGACAGCCCTGAAACCTGAAAGATCTGGAGAAGATCTATATGGAGGAGTTGGCCAAAATCCCCGCTGTAGTGTATGAAAACTTGGTCAAGAACTACTGGAAACGTCTGACCTCTGTAATTGCAAACAAAGGTTTCTGTACCAAATATAAAGTTCTGTGTTTCTGTTGTATCAAATACTTATTTCATGCAATTAAATGCAAATTATTTATTGAAAAATAATACAATGTCATTTTTTGGATTTAGATTCTGTCTCTCACAGTCAGTGAGTCAAAGTGTACCTACGATAAAAATGACAGACCTCTCCATTCTTTGTAGCTGGGAATACTTGCGAACTCGGCAGTGTATCAAATAATAACTTTCCCCACTGTATGCTGTATTTTAGCCTATGTGTTCTGCATTCCTGTAGTATTACATCTTAAGAGGTTGCTCTGGGAAAAGTCAGTATAGTGTCTCGAGATAAACTGAGCAGGAGGATATCTGTCTCTATGATTAAATCATAGCTGTTCAGGTTCGTTCAGAACCTGTTACTGCATAGTCTCGTCACTGTTTCCCCATTGAATCTCCTAAAACGCTTTAGAAACATTAGCACCTCAGTGTCCTCATGCTAGATCCATGCATAACAAGCACTGGAAACTAACAGGAAGCTTTAAACTGTAGTGTGAAACTTTCTAAAGGAGGACTAATGTGCTCCTGTGTATTTGTTCTGCCGGACATGTTACACTTCGTCTACATCTGAACTCTACTACTGCTTCTACTTTTCAATAGTATAACCTGACAGACTTTTTATGAGGAACCTCAGAAGCCTTCTACTTTATTCTGAACTGTTTTAAATCATCAGTATCCACCTCTATAAAATGTGGAAATATTGTCAGCGGTTTGGCCTGTAAACAGCGGGTAGTTATAGCATGTTATGCTCCTGTTAATGTGTATATATGTATATATTTTTTTTATTATTATTATTAGGCCCTGTATGCTCTGGTGATGTCTATGTTAAGACTGGGGAAGATCGCTCATTAGATCCTCACGTAAAAGGAAAACTTCAGACGATTCTGTGGAAATACAAAGGCTATAAGGTGGTGGAGCTGGAACCTACTGAGTACAGATGGTACCGATTTAAAGATCAAGCTCACCTTAATAATGACACTGGAGTATTAACACTGCTGAAGCTGGATAAAGATCGCAGCGGTCTGTATCAGTCTGAAATCCAGGTGGATGGGAAGCTACACAATTCAGATTTTAATGTTCATGTGATGGGTAAGTGAGTCACACGTTTGTACTAGACGTTAACTGGACATTTAGAAACAGTAAGATGTTTAAAGAGGAGACTGAATAGATGATATATTGATTAATTGTAACTTATGGGGTCCTTTATTAAGCAGTAATTAACATGGACACATTTTACCTTCAGATCCAGTTCCTGCGCCAGAAGTTACCTGTGACGCAAACAGTACAACAGCAACTCTCCTGTGTTCCGTGGGCTCTTCAGTTCAGGCAGACTTCAAATGGAGCGGCCCAAATGATTTTGTTTTCACAGGAGAGAGAATCACCATCTCCAACGAGCAAAGCCCTGAAACAGTCTACATCTGTACTGCAGGAAATAAAGTGAGCCAGCAGAGCACACAGTTCTCCCTCAGGGAATGTAACACAGGTAATGCTTTCCTGAATAAAGACTGGATGTTTACTGTTGATGACAACCAATCAGTGCTTCACAGGTTTCTCTTCTTACTTTATATAAACACACATCACTTCAACATGTTTAAATTATATCATATTATGATCGCAGTATGAAATTTAAATTTCATGTTGAAATGGTATCATATTATTGTGATACATATCTCTTGTATCACATACTTATTTCATGCAATTAAATGCTAATTCATTATTTAAAAATAATACAAGGTGATTTTTTGGATTTCTTTCTTTCTTAGAATTCTGTGTCTCTCACAGTCAAAGTGTACCTACGATAAAAATGACAGACCTCTCCCGTCTTTGTAGCTGGGAATACTTCGAACTCGGCAGTGTATCAAATAATAACTTTCCCCACTGTATGCTGTATTTTAGCCTATGTGTTGTGCATTCTTGTAGTATTACATCTTAAGAAGTTGCTCTGAGAAAAGTCAGCATAGTGTCTCGAGATAAACTGAGCAGGAGGATATCTGCCTCTATGGTTAAATCACAGCTGTTCAGGTTCGTTCAGAACCTGTTACTGTGTAGTCTCGTCACTGTTTCCCCATTGAATCTCCTAAAACGCTTAGTAATAAAACATTAGCCCTCAGTGTCCTCATGCTAGATCCATGCATAACAAGCACTCGCGAAACGAACGGAAGCTTTATAAAAGAGCGCTGTAGTGCTGTAAAGCTTTTTTCTGCAATAGGAGGACTAATGTTATGCCCTGTGTATTTTCTGCAGTGGACATTTTACACTTCGTTCTGGTACACATCTAGAACTACCAATACGGGATCTTGTCCTACTTTTCAATAGTTATAAACCGTGGAACAAGACAGTTATA
>JAMWET010002152.1:55000-56828 GCA_024036415.1 Prochilodus magdalenae | reverse complement strand
TCCTGTGATATGAGCGCTGCGTAGGCCATGTGGGCACGGTGAGCAGTAGTGGTGTGGGGGAGACAGCTAAGGAGGTTATTTCCTCTGAAGGACTTTCTGCTTTCCTTCTTTTCTTTCTTCCTTCTTTTTCCCGCTCCTCCGCGACTCCCCTCATAAATCAGGCGCTGGTCCACGCGGTGCTGTGTGTATTTATGCATTTGGATGCTAATACAGAGAGCTGGGCCTCATCCATCACTGCTCCGCCCAGGCAAGCAGTCGGGAGAGAGAGAGAGGGAGAGGGAGAGAGAGAGAGAGAGAGAGAGAGAGAGAGAGAGAGAGAGAGAGAGACAGAGACAGAGACAGAGAGAAACACAGAAAAAGAAACAGAGATAGAGAGATAGTGGAGAGAGTTGAAAGAGAGAGAGAGAGAGGGAGAGGAAGTGAGGGAGGGAGGGAGAGAGAGAGAGAGAGAGAGAGAGAGAGAGAGAGAGAGTGAGAGAGAGAAAGAGAGAGAGAGACAGAAACACAGAAAGAGAAACAGAGAGACAGAGATAGAGAGATAGTGGAGAGAGTTGAAAGAGAGAGGGAGAGACAAGAAACGAGAAAAGAGAGTGAATGAAAAGAAAACAGAAGAACAAGAGAGAGAAAGAGAAGAGAGGGAGGCTGAGAAGGGCTGTCGTGAAACTGGGGAGGGTAATGGCGGCTAAGTGAGCAGTAGAAGATAGCTGAGAGAATGATGACAAGAGGAAGAGAGGAGATGAAGGGAGGGATGGAGGGAGAAGGGGGAGAAAGAGAAAAGCCAGTGAGCTGAAAGCCTGAGGTTGACGTGGGCGTTTTCTGACAGCTATAATTCTCCAGCCTACAGAATTTCATCAGCGCGAGCGACGTAAAAGCCCAGCCTGGAGCGCTCGGCCTTTCAACTCCTCCGCGCTGACAGGTAGATTTATTATCCCCGAAAACCTGCACACATCTCACCGCACTCCTGGCAGACTGTCAGTGTCACCGGGACTGGGGGAGTGTGGGGTGTGTGAGTGTGTGGTGTGTGTGGTGTTTGTGTGTGTGGTATGAGTTTGTGTGTGGTATGTGTGAGTGTGTGGTGTGTGTGGTATATATAAAAGTGTGTATGTGTGGTATTTGAGTGTGGTATGTGTGACTGTGGTATGTTAATGGTATGTGTAAGTGTGTGTAGTGTGAGGTACACATGTGTATGTGTCATGTGGTATGTGTGAGTGTGTGGTATGTATTTGAATGTGTGGGTGGTATGTGTGGAATGTGTAAACGTGTGTGGTGCCTGTGGTATGTATAAGTGTGTGTGTGTATGTGTGTGTCTGGTATGTTTGAGTGTGTGGTGTGTGTGTGGTATGTATGAGTGTGTGGTGTGTTTGTCGTGTGTGGTATGTATGTGAGTGTGTGGGTGGTATGTGTGTGGTGTGTGTGGTATGTGTAAATGTGTGGTGTGATGTGTGTGTGGTATGTGTAAACGTGTGTGGTGTGTTTGTCGTGTGTGGTATGTATGTGAGTGTGTGGGTGGTATGTGTGAATGAGTGGAATGTGTAAACGTGTGTGTGTGTATGTGTGTGTGGTATGTATGAGTGTGTGGTGTGTTTGTCGTTTGTGGTATTACTGTGTGGTGTGTGTGGTATGTATGAGTGTGTGTGGTATGTATGAGTGTGCGTGTGTGTGGTATGTATGAGTGTGTATGGTATGTATAAGTGTGTGTGGTGTGTGTGTGGTATGTATGAGTGTGTGTATGGTATGTATGAGTGTGGTGTGTGTGTGTGTGGTATGTATGAGTGTGTGTGGTATGTATGAGTGTGCGTGTGTGTGGTATGTATGAGTGTGTATGGTA
>JAMWET010002152.1:25000-50000 GCA_024036415.1 Prochilodus magdalenae | reverse complement strand
TTCGGCTGTCAGCAGGAGGAAATGCTTTCTTCACCGCAGTGAGGAGAGATGTTTGACACTCGGAGCGCTGCACTGTTTCCACAGCCTGTAAAGGGCGTCTGAGGTGAGGATGTTGAAGTCTGGTCTCGGAGCTTGAAATGGGAACCTGTCACAGTCAGAGAAAAAAAGTCCCCGCTCTCTCAGAGTCACCCAAACGCACAGCGAGACATTACTGAGCACGCACCTTAAACAACACTGTCCCCATGATCCTCCTGTCCTCCTTACCTGGGACCGCGCCACAGTCCTTACCTGGTAACACATCACAGTCCTCACCAGGGACCAGGCCAAAGTCCTCACCAGGAACCAGGCCACAGTCCTCACCTGGCAACACATCACAGTCCTCACCTGGGACCAGGCCACAGTCCTTACCTCGCAACACACCACAGACCTTACCTGGGACCGCGCCACAGTCCTTACCTGGGACCAGGCCACAGTCCTTACCTGGCAACACATCACAGACCTTACCTGGGACCAGGCCACAGTCCTCACCAGGAACCAGGCCACAGTCCTCACCTGGGACCACGCCACAGTCCTCACCTGGGACCACGCCACAGTCCTTACCTGGGACCACGCCACAGTCCTCACCTGGTACCAGACCACAGTCCTCACCAGGAACCAGGCCACAGCCCTTACCTGGGACCACGCCACAGTCCTCACCTGGCAACACGTCACAGTCCTTACCTGGGACCACACCACAGTCCTTACCTGGGACCAGGCCACAGTCCTCACCTGGCAACACGTCACAGTCCTTCCCTGGGACCACGCCACAGTCCTCACCAGGAACCAGGCCACAGTCCTCACCTGGGACCACGCCACAGTCCTCACCTGGGACCAGGCCACAGTCCTCACCAGGAACCAGGCCACAGTCCTCACCTGGGACCACGCCACAGTCCTCACCTGGGACCACACCACAGTCCTCACCTGGGACCACGCCACAGTCCTCACCTGGGACCACACCACAGTCCTCACCTGGCAACACGTCACAGTCCTTACCTGGGACCACGCCACAGTCCTCACCTGGCAACACGTCACAGTCCTTACCTGGGACCAGGCCACAGTCCTCACCTGGGACCACGCCACAGTCCTCACCTGGGACCACACCACAGTCCTCACCTGGGACCACGCCACAGTCCTCACCTGGGACCACGCCACAGTCCTCACCTGGCAACACGTCACAGTCCTTACCTGGGACCACGCCACAGTCCTCACCTAGGACCACACCACAGTCCTCACCTGGCACCATGTCACAGTCCTTACCTGGCAACACGTCACAGTCCTCACCTGGCAACACGTCACAGTCCTTAACTGGGACCAGACCACAGTCCTCACCTGGCAACACGTCACAGTCCTCACCTAGGACCACACCACAGTCCTCACCTAGGACCATGTCACAGTCCTTACCTGGCAATACGCCACAGTCCTTACCTGGGACCACACCACAGTCCTCACCTGGCACCATGTGACAGTCCTCACCTGGCACCACGCGACAGTCCTCACCTGTGTCCATCGCCTCTCCTGCTCCACACAATGTGATGTCCATGCTACACTCGATCACTGCAGAACCTTCCAGGCTTGTGGGACCACCCAGCCCAACATAAACAACATGTCACTTCATAGGAGTGGGCACCTCCCATGATCCTCTTGGCCTCCTGGACAACCTTCTAGAGGCCAGTTCCAGTCAGTAGTGGGTCATTACTAAGACCCCCTTCTAGAGGATGACTGCCCCAGGCAGTTACTAGCTTAACCCAAGATCTGCTTTATCAAGCTGTTAGCGGTTAGCTGTTAGCTAGTTAGCTGATCCTAATACTGTTTGAAGTTGCTTATCTTCAGCTGTCCTATGAAAACGAGGAGAAGTTTTACAGGAAGAAAGTCCCATTTAAGGAGCACTGTGGTTGGTTGCGCGGTGCATCACAGTCCCCTTGGCCCAGCGGTAGCAGGGTGTCCCTCGTTAGCGGCGGACGCTGTAGAGGACTTCAGTTAGCGGGTCATTTCCATGCTGCAGGCACAGCTGTGGGAGCTCCTGGCTTTTTTATGCCACATTAGGGGATTCGGTGGAGTTACCGTCCACCAGAGTGATCCATCAGCCCGCCGCTTCCTCTAACGCTTTATTAGAGTGTGCCCTTGAGAGGGAGAGAGAGGGAGAAAGAGAGCGAGGGAAGGTGAAACAGTCGGTAAGAGGAAGTGTATTAGTATGTAAAACAGGTAAAGTGAGAACCCGAATGACGGAAATAACTTCCAACAGGAGCAACAATTACTGACCCGAAATCATGTCCTGCGCCGCATTAGCGCGCTAACGGCTGATTTATACCTGCGCAAAGATGCACAGAAACGGATTTGCATACAGGCACAGAGAAGGGCTTTATGGGTATTCAGAGAAGCAGGCATTCCAGGGCCCTCTAGGACCGTATCTGCGGAGCCGGGCTGCTCCAGCGATTCTCAAAACATTTTAGATGCTAATTAGTCTTTTCTGGGGGCGTGATTAGAGCAACCTTTCTGAGCGGCTCCTGAACAGCAGAATAAAACCAGGAAACGCTTTTTATCTTTTCACCAGGCCAGGAGAAGTTTCCTCCAAACCGGCAACTGAGAAACCATCATCTATTTTAGAGGACGACACCAAGTGTACCCTGTTATAACGATGACATGACAGCTGTAAAAATAAAATTTTGTAAATATATTTCCTCATTTTAAAGCAGAGTTAACAAAGTGATGGTGTGACATGGTGGTTTTCCCTGCATACTATGTGGTGAGCACTAGATACTATGCTGTGTGTACTAGATATTGTCAGGTGAGCACCAGATACAATAAGGTGAGAACCTGAAACTATCAAAAAAAACATACACCACATCTGTATCTGGTGAGCAATGCTTAACATCTGGCTCAAACCATATAGTATCTGGTGCTCACCTGATAGTATCGGATGTGCACTTGACTCATCACATAATATCTAGTACTCACCTGATAGTATCTGATGCAAGACATAGTATTTAGTGCTCATCTGATAGTATCTAGTGCACACCCCATAACATTTGGTGCTTAACTGATCTGATGTGCACCACATAGTGTCTGAGGCACACCATGTTGTAGTTTATGCTCACCTGATAGTACATAACATGTACCTGATAGTATCTTGAGCACACTGTATAGTATCTGATGTACACTATTACTGACGCTCACCTGATAGTACATGATGTGTATCTGACCGTATCTGGTGTGCACCACATAGTATCTAATGTTTATCATAAAATGTCTAGTGCTCATCTGACAATATCTGGTGCACACTCCATAGTATTTGGTGCTAAACTGATCTGATGTATCTGATGTGCACAACATAGTATCTGATCCACACTATGTCGTATTTCATGCTCACTTGATGATGGGTACCTGATAGTATCTGAAGTGCACCACATCTGGAGCTCATCATATAGTGTCTAGTGCCCACCTGATAGTATCTGGTGCACATCACATCATGTTTAGTGCTGACCTGATGGTATCTGATGCTCATCATATAGTGTCTAGTGCCCACCTGATAGTATCTGGTGCACACCACATCGTGTTTAGTGCTGACCTGATGGTATCTGACGCTCATCATATAGTGTCTAGTGCCCACCTGATAGTATCTGGTGCACACCACATCGTGTTTAGTGCTGACCTGATGGTATCTGATGCTCATCATATAGTGTCTAGTGCCCACCTGATAGTATCTGGTGCACACCACATCATGTTTAGTGCTGACCTGATGGTATCTGATGCTCATCATATAGTGTCTAGTGCCCACCTGATAGTATCTGGTGCACACCACATCATGTTTAGTGCTGACCTGATGGTATCTGATGCTTATCATATACTGTCTAGTGATCACCTGATAGTATTTGGTGCACACCACATAGTACCTGATGCACACTACATAGTATTTAAAGGTCACCTGAGGGTATCTGATGTGGCGTATCAGAAGAGATATGTGGGAGCAGCAGGCCATGACCTTAGACCTTAGTGTTCAGTAAACCAACTTGCACCTTAAGAGGACCTTAACCCTATGGAGACACTATGGACGGACCTGAAGAGTAATACAGATGAGCTGAAACACACTGCCAGAGAGGACTGTCCAGGACGTTTGTTGGAGGTGATGTTGGGAGGGGTCTAGGGGTGGAGGGGTCTAGGGGTGGAGATCATCTCGGGCTGCTCCAGAGTGTCTATTCAACTGGATGATGCTTCTCTATAAAGGTTATACGAGCCGAGTGCATCTGAACTCCTGTCTGTCTGGCGAGTCTATAAAGGCCCGCTGGTCGCTCAGCTCCAACTCTCGGCATCTGCAGCCCCTCATTCTCCTGTGGCCGTCTGCTGGAGCTGCAGCCAAGAAGAAGTCAGAGTGATCTGACGGGAAACTGCACACCGTCTGGCGGAGAGGCAGGAACGTGGCTGAGCTTTCCTAAAGTGCTTAACACAGTCACACCATGAAGGCTGCGAGGTACAGTGGGAGGAATGAGAGATGTAGAGAACGAGTGCTGGAGGGAGAAGAGAGAAGTATGGAAATGAGGAATAGCTTGGGCTTCCTTTCCTCAGTTCATTCTTTCTTTCTCTTCATCGTTAGAGGAAACAGCATGTCAGAGATTAGGGGTGGTGAGAGAGAGCTTCCAGCGGGCTTGCACGTTCGCATGGCGTCATTTATCACAAGAGGATCGGGCATAGAGAGAGAGAGAGAGAGAGAGAGAGAGAGAGAGAGAGAGAGAGAGAGAGAGAGAGAAAGATACAGGAGAGAGAAAATGGGTGAATAGAGAGGGACAGAGAGACAGAAATAGAGAATGGGAGAGTGATAGAGATGTTGAGAGATGGAGAGAAATGGAAAAGAGAAAGAGAGAATGACAGAGAAAAAGATGGAGACAGAGAAGGAGATGGGGAGAGAATATGAGAGAGATGGAGAAAAATGAGATAGAGATGGAGAGAGAATAACAGTAAGCAATGGAGAGAGAAATGGAGAGGGAGAGATGGAAAGGAATGAAAGAGATGGAGGGGAATGAGAAAGAGATGGAGAGAGAATGAAAGTGAGAGATGGAGAGAGAGAAATGGAGATAAATGAGAGATGGAGAGGAATGAAATAGAG
Source organism: Prochilodus magdalenae (assembly GCA_024036415.1). Lineage (NCBI taxonomy): Eukaryota > Metazoa > Chordata > Actinopteri > Characiformes > Prochilodontidae > Prochilodus > Prochilodus magdalenae. The sequence continues at coordinate 44,863 of JAMWET010002152.1, read as the reverse complement.
AGAGAGAATGAAATAGAGAGAAATGAGAGAGATGGAGAGAGAATGAAAGAGAGAGAGATGGAGAGAGAGAAAGAGACAGGGAGATAATATAAAAGAGATGAAGGGGGATGAGAGAGAAGGAGACAGAGAGAGAGAGCTCTCTCTTACAGTACATTTTACTTCAGTGGGTCTACAAGGTCAAAGGTCAGACTGTCACTAACCCATGTGAATGTGGGTATGGATGAGTCAGTCAGGGTCAGTAGCCATCATAGTCAAGGCAGGGACGTGCACGTGCGACGTGCCCAAGGAGGGCATGTGTATTACCCGGACTGTGGACACCCTCTCTCACCCCAGGGACTCTGCTCAGACTCTGTGAGGTCACCAGAGCAGCTGACCGCACACTCACTCCTGTACACATGCTGATGGTGCCATGTTGTGCTGGCGTGTGAGGTAGCAGTGTGGGGGTTGCTCTCTACCCCTGTATGTATGGGTAACGACTTGCTGGAGGTGACCTGTCTGCTTCCCGGCAGTGCGGCTAGTGTTCCGCTGCCGCTGTGTTCTAGAAGTCCCAAGCCACCCGAAGCTACACCTTCTTTGCCGAGCCGTCACGGTATGGTTTAAACGGGCTAAGCCACACCGTAGCTTTTCCGCTGTGTTACAGAATGAGGTGTAGGTAGGGGTCAGCGGGATCAGACAGTCGTGAGTGCCTCATCAGTCAACGGACCAGCGAGCAGCAAACCCCCACGGCCTGCACCCCAGAGAGCTGACCTATTCACCACAGCACCCACTGACAGCGTGACACACCCGCCAGAGAGGCAGAGCTGTAAGTCCTCCCTCAGACTTTCATTTACAGTTCCTTCTTTCAGATTAGCTGCAGCGGCGGTGACGTGATATAAGAGCCAGTAAAGCACCGCTGAAGAGAGAGACGTGTGAACAGGGATCGCTTTATTACTGTACATCTCTGAGTGTCTGATACCGTTAGAGCTCTATAGCGGACCGCGTGTTGACGTGTGACATGTTAAACTACAGGCAGTCCAAGTTAGACATTAGAGTCCTACTTGCGTATCTGATAGTAGGGGTGGCACTGTATAGTCAGGGTACATCTATTAACTCTACTTAGGAGAGTTATATACATTACTAAAGGGCTGTAAATTATTAACTAACAATAAATAACATTAGTTTAGACAGTATTAAAATAATGTTAATTAAATTAATCTACTTAATCTTGATATTTCATTATTTATGTTTATTTGTTTGTTTATTAATTAATTACTTATTAATTATAATTAATAATATAATAAATATAATATAATTCATTATTTATTCATTTTTGTTTTATTTATAATTTATTTTAATTTATTTATTTATTTATTTATATATATATATATATATATATATATTTTTATGTGTATATGTATGAATGTATTTATTTATTTATTTTTATTTTATTTTTTTAAATGTATTTCTTTTTTATTTATGTGTGTATGTATTTATTTATTTATTCTTTTTTATTTATGTGTGCATGTCTGTATTTATTTATTTATTTATGTATGTCTGTATTTATTTATTTTTTATTCACTCTGTTATTTATCTCCCTTGTCTACAGTGACGGTTGTGTGTGTAGATACTTGACTCTGTATGCATATATGTATATAGCATGTATATCACATAGAATCATATAGATAATAGGATTTAAGGTGTACTTGATCTTGTTAATGTGTGTGACCCGTAGGTATGTGTATGTTTATGTGCATAGGTATATATATGGGTAAGATATGTATGCAGCTGGGTACACAGGGGATCTACATGTGGGGATATATACTTGAAGGTATACGCTATGCTGTTTTGCTGTATGTATGTTTTATGTTTCACTTTATGTTTCTCTTTTTCTTTATTATTATATATTATAATTATAAAAAATTAACTCTCTCTATATATATGTGGTAACTGTCCAATGAAAACCATGGATCTCTATTTGGATTAAAAAAAATTTCATCATTTGATCGCATGAGCTGCTGTTTACATTTCTGTGTCATTTTAGAGATACACGATACTTTGGAGATCCGCTAAGGCAAAGCAGGGCCACTTCATCTTTCATCGCAGCCAGCTAGTATTCACAACATCTGCTCTGAAATTTCGGAATATGCACTAAAATATCGGTGAAATTGGGAAATTTGTTGCCGTTTACTCGGGGGGGTTCCACAAGGTTCCATTTTCGGGCTGTTGCTTTTTTTTTTTGCTGTACATGCTAGCTCTATCTATCTATCTATCTATCAAAATATCATTTTGAATCAGTTTTGAGTCTTTCTGAGAGAACGTGAGTGACTCCAGAATGTTCCAGATTATGAAATGCTAATCATTTAAATAAAGTTTTCTCGTTTGCTAGAGTTAGCATGCACAGCTAAAAAACAGCAGCCCTAAAATAGAACCTTGTGGAACTCCCAGGCAAACGGCACCACATTTCCCATTTCACCGATATTTTAGTGCCTATTCTGAAATTTCAGAGCAGATATTGTAGTGAATTCTAGCTGGTGGCGATGAAAGATGAAGCGGCCATGCTTTGCCTAAGTGGACGAGTGGCTTGCTCTGTTTTAAAGGCTGCTGGGAGCCTGTGGAGAGAGAGGAGAGGGCAGTGTGCTAACACTGTCGCTGTGGTTAACGCGTAGGGACAGTGATGCCAAGCTTAATACTCACCTAACTATGGCCGCAGACACTGCCTGCAGAGAGACACAGCATGAGCGAGTGTCCGTGTGTCCGACTGCGTTGTGCGCTGAAGGCTATCATGAGGGCTCATTGCACTGTCCTGGGAAATATGGAGGTCACATCTGGGAGGGTCGGGGATCAGACCTCCTCAGGCTGGAGGCCACCCTCACTGGACTGTATCTGCAAAAGCTTTTAGCATTTAGCCTCATGTCCTTCTCTCCTTTCCATGGCAGCGTCATCTGATTCACATCGCCGCTTGCTGCACTCCTGTGACCCTAGCAACCCAGCAGATTCTGGATTTAGCCACATCTAGGTCTCGTTAGATGGCACAAGACGGCTCCCATACTGTACTTTACCTGTAACATGTTCACACTGATCTTCTTTAATGCCATGCTAATCTGTCAGCTAGTCAGGAACTGAATTCATACTATGGTCAAACCTGTTATCTATGTGAAGACATAAAATGCTTCTCATGCTAACTAGCCCATTAGCAAGGCAAAGATGCTAAACCCTAATCAAGCTAATCATTATTTACAGAAGGAATTTTACTTAGCATGCCTGAATGAATGAATTGCTTTAGCATTTGCTTTGGATTTGCTACATTTTTTTTTTTGCTTGAGTTAGCAACGTTAGCCTATGAGCTAGCCTGCCTGCTAATAGAAAGTAATCCACGCTGTCATGTATTGTGCCAAAAGAAAACCTTTTTTTTTTTTTTTAACTTTAAATATTCGGGATTTAAGGTTATGCTAGCCTGCCAGCAAAGCGAATGTCTATCCATTTTTTGCAGTGGCATGTTTTGTCATACTCCAGTCAAGGACAGTTTATCATCCAGATGTTTTCTATGGACTGGCCATGTTACTTTTCTTGTTTCAATTTGCAAAAATTGCATATCAGCTAATGAGGCCTATACTAGCTTATAGCTAGCCCACATGCTAATAAGAACTGAATTCTCACGGTGATATATCCTGACCTCCTATCAGAAATAAACTTTGCTGTAGATATTATTGATTTAAGGCTATGCTAGCCTGTTAGCCAGGCGTATTCACGTAACCCTGCACAGTCCTCTTGGAAAAACACACTGGGCTAAACCAGCATAGACAAGCTAGCCAGTCTGGCTAAGGAACTGAATCTATGCTAATCCATCCCGATTCTACCAACATAAACCAAACACACTGTAAATAGGCTACTAGGAATTATGGCATGATAATCTTTTAACGCTGACTAGCATGTTAGCATAGCACACAAACTTAGCCTGACTCTATGTATTCATTCTTTATAGAAGTGGCCTAGTTTAACTGTACTATCCTGAAACACCTTCCTGTCGCATTTCCCAAGGATTTGCCACAGACAGTAAGCAGCGACTAGCATTCTGGCTAGGAGGTCTGCTAAAAAGTGAAACCACACAATGATCTATCCGGCTCTTGCTCCACTGGCTACACTAAAATTATGGCAGAAAAAACACGCATGCTAACTTTCATGTTAGCAAACATTGGCTTAGCCCTACTTCCTTTAGCTTAGCATTGTCCATGGGATTTGCCACGTTATTATCCCTTCAGTTAGCAAAAGTAGCTTCCCTGCTGGAAGAAAACATCATGACGGGGTGACCAGCTAAACCAAAACCAGAAATGGTTGCCACCTTTCAGAAATGAAAATAAAGGACGGGGGGGGGGGGGGGGGGGGGGGGGGGGGGGGGGGGGGGGGGGGGGGGGTGGTTTTGTGTGAGTGACAGACGTGTGTATTGGACATTTACGGAAATACGGAACAAATCACATCTCGTATTGCTTTAATACGGGACGCAACATTTAATTTCCAGATAAAGAGCGATTCTGTATTTTACGGGACAGGAGGCAACCCTACCATCAGACCAGAACTAGACCAGCATAAACCAGCAAAGACAAGCTAGCTAGTCTGCTAAGGAACCGAATCTATGCTAATCCATCCTGCTCTTTCCACCAGAAACCAAACGTACTGTAAAGATTATGTTATAGGAAACTGCTAATGCTAACTAGCATGTTAGCAAAGCACCAGAACTTAGCCTGACTCAACCATTCATCCCTTATAGAAGTTAGAAATGTTGAAACACCTTCCTCCAGCGTTTCCCATGAATCTGCCTGGTATTTTCTATTTGTAGAAGAATTTGGGCCCACAGGCAGTTAGCAGTGACTTGCATAGTGGCTAGGAGGTCCGCTAAGGAAGTGAATCCACACCATGATCTATCCGGCTCTTGCTCCACTGACTACACTGCAATTATGGCACAAAAAACGCTCATGCTAACTTTCATGTTAGCAAACATGAGCTTAGCCCTACTCAACTTATTCATTCTTTATAAAAGTGACCCTGTCCCTTTCCCATACCAAAACATCTTCCTTTAGCTTAGCATTTTTCATGGATTTGCCACATTATTTCCCTTCAGTTAGCAAAAGTAGCTTCCCTGCTGCGAGAAAACATTATGACCATGCAGGGTGACCAGCATAAACCAGCATCAGACCAGAACTAGACCAGCATAAACAAGCATAGAAAAGCTAGCTAGTCTGCTAAGGAACCGAATCTATGCTAATCCATCCTGCTCTTTCCACCAGGAACCAAATGTACTGTAAAGATTATGGTATAGGAAACTGCTAATGAAAACTAGCATGTTAGCAAAGCACCAGAACTTAGCCTGACTCAACCATTCATCCCTTATAGAAGTTAGAAATGTTGAAACATCTTCCTCCAGCGTTTCCCATGAATCTGCCTGGTATTTTCTATTTGTAGAAGAATTTGGGCCCACAGGCAGTGACTTGCATAGTGGCTAGGAGGTCCGCTAAGGAAGTGAATCCACACCATGATCTATCCGGCTCTTGCTCCACTGACTACACTGAAATTATGGCACAAAAAACGCTCATGCTAACTTTCATGTTAGCAAACATGAGCTTAGACCTACTCAACTTATTCATTCTTTATAAAAGTGACCCTGTTCCTTTCCCATACCAAAACATCTTCCTTTAGCTTAGCATTTTTCATGGATTTGCCACATTATTTCCCTTCAGTTAGCAGAAGTAGCTTCCCTGCTGGAAGAAAACATCATGACCATGCAGGGTGACCAGCATAAACCAGCATAGACAAGCTAGCTAGTCTGCTAAGGAACCGAATCTATGCTAATCCATCCTGCTCTTTCCACCAGGAACCAAACGTACTGTAAATATTATGGTATAGGACACTGCTAATGCTAACTAGCCCATTAGCAAAGCTTAGTTCCTTGAATTTGGGCCCACAGGCAGTTAGCAGTGACTAGCATAACAGCTAGGAGGTCCGCTAAGGAAGTGAATCCACACAATGATCTACCCGGCTCTTGCTCCACCACGGTCGGCCTGGCACATTTCTAATTGTTTTTAAGGGCCTTTAGTGAGTCACTGAGCACATTAATATAATTAATCTCGGTGTTAAGGGATGCACGGCTAACCATGAACATTGAGCTTTGCTACATTAATAGTAAAACTAATTATTCCGTGATCGTTGATGGCTAACGACCTGTAGCGTCCCCGGAGGACAAATTCGTGATAAATGGGTTCATTTCCCCTTATGCGGACACATTCATTTAGCATGAGCTTAGCGGCAAGGAGAGAGGGGAATCATTTAATCCTGCTTAACTGTTAAACTGATACAGAGGGATGAGAGAGGGACGGCTGGAACAATGCATATCCATTATATCCCGAAAGGGAGAAGGCCAGGGAGCAGTGTGGGTATGTATGCGAGGGAGAGAGGGAGCAGTGAGGCGCTGGGAAGAGGGTGAAATGGGATTAAGCATGAATCAGAGGTTAGAGAAATGGTTAGCGGGTTTGTGTCCCTCTAATTACATACAGCTCTCATCTATCTCCGGCCGCGAGCATCTGCACCAACGCCGGCGTCTGCGCGGAGCTTTCTCAGCCGGATAAAAACCGGCCCTGATTGATCCGGACAGAGCGGCGAAATCCGCTCCGCTCCAGCCCTATTGATTTAATTCTGTCGCTTGAGAAGCTCTAATTAATAACGATAATCAAAGTGTCCCAGCCTGTTAGCATCAGCCGCACACGGATTCACTCTCATCCCTTTATCCCCATCCTTCCTTTCTCTCCTTCTCTTCTTCTCTCCATCTCACATCTCTCCATCTCACTGTCTCTCCATCTCACCTTCTCTCCATCTCGCCTCTCTTCTTCTCTCTTTCTCTCCATCTCACCGTCTCTCCATCTCACCTTCGCTCCATCTCACCTCTCTTCTTCTCTGTCTCTCCATCTCACCGTCTCTCCATCTCACCTTCTCTTCTTCTCTCTTTCTCTCCATCTCACCGTCTCTCCATCTCACCGTCTCTCCATCTCACCTTCTCTTCTTCTCTCTTTCTCTCCATCTCACCTCTCTTCTTCTCTCTCTCTCCATCTCACCTACTCTTCTTCTCTCTGTCTCTCCATCTCACCGTCTCTCCATCTCACCATCTCTCCATCTCACCTTCTCTTCTTCTCTCTTTCTCTCCATCTCACCTACTCTTCTTCTCTCTCTCTCCATCTCACCGTCTCTCCATCTCACCATCTCTCCATCTCACCCTCTCTTCTTCTCTCTTTCTCTCCATCTCACCGTCTCTCCATCTCACCTACTCTTCTTCTCTCTTTCTCTTCATCTCACCTTCTCTCCATCTCACCTACTCTTCTTCTCTCTTTCTCTTCATCTCACCTTCTCTCTTTCTCTCCTTCTGTTCTACTGGTTGATGATGGTTTAGAGAAGGTCTTGATGGTTGATGATGGTTTAGAGAAGGTCCTGATTGTTGATGATGGTTTAGAGAAGGTCCTGATGGTGGTTGATGATGGTTTAGAGAAGGACCTGATGGTTGATGATGGTTTAGAGAAGGTACTGATGGTTGATGATGGTTTAGAGAAGGTCCTGATGGTTGATGATGGTTTAGAGAAGGTCCTGATTGTTGATGATGGTTTAGAGAAGGTCTTGATGGTTGATGATGGTTTTAGAGAAGGTCTTGATGGTTGATGATGGTTTTAGAGAAGGTCTTGATGGTTGATGATGGTTTAGAGAAGGTCCTGATGGTTGATGATGGTTTAGAGAAGGTCCTGATTGTTGATGATGGTTTAGAGAAGGTCCTGGTGCTTGATGATGGTTTAGAGAAGGTCCTGGTGCTTGATGATGGTTTAGAGAAGGTCCTGATTGTTGATGATGGTTTAGAGAAGGACCTGATGGTTGATGATGGTTTAGAGAAGGTCTTGGTGGTTGATGATGGTTTAGAGAAGGTCTTGGTGGTTGATGATGGTTTAGAGAAGGTCCTGGTGCTTGATGATGGTTTAGAGAAGGTCCTGATGGTTGATGATGGTTTAGAGAAGGTCTTGATGGTTGATGATGGTTTAGAGAAGGTCCTGATGGTTGATGATGGTTTAGAGAAGGTCTTGATGGTTGATGATGGTTTAGAGAAGGTCCTGGTGGTTGATGATGGTTTAGAGAAGGTCCTGATGGTTGATGATGGTTTAGAGAAGGTCTTGGTGGTTGATGATGGTTTAGAGAAGGTCCTGGTGGTTGATGATGGTTTAGAGAAGGTCCTGGTGCTTGATGATGGTTTAGAGAAGGTCCTGATGGTTGATGATGGTTTAGAGAAGGTCTTGATGGTTGATGATGGTTTAGAGAAGGTCCTGATGGTTGATGATGGATTAGAGAAGGTCCTGGTGGTTGATGATGGTTTAGAGAAGGTCCTGGTGGTTGATGGTTTAGAGAAGGTCCTGATGGTTGATGATGGTTTAGAGAGGGTCCTGATGGTTGATGCTGGTTTAGAGAAGGTCCTGGTGGTTGATGATGGTTTAGAGAAGGTCCTGGTGGTTGATGATGGTTTAGAGAAGGTCCTGATGGTTGATGATGGTTTAGAGAAGGTCCTGATGGTTGATGATGGTTTAGAGAAGGTCCTGATGGTTGATGATGGTTTAGAGAAGGTCCTGGTGGTTGATGATGGTTTAGAGAAGGTCCTGGTGGTTGATGATGGTTTAGAGAAGGTCCTGATGGTTGATGATGGTTTAGAGAAGGTCTTGGTGGTTGATGATGGTTTAGAGAAGGTCCTGATGGTTGATGATGGTTTTAGAGAAGGTCCTGATGGTTGATGATGGTTTAGAGAAGGTCCTGGTGGTTGATGATGGTTTAGAGAAGGTGCTGATGGTTGATGATGGTTTAGAGAAGGTCCTGGTGGTTGATGATGGTTTAGAGAAGGACTTGGTGGTCCTGTATTTGATACTGGCGGTGGGCTTTAAGCTCCTGCCCGGTGCGTGTGGGTGGGATACACGCAGCGTGCTCGTTTGGAGGAGCAGCCGGAGGAGACGTGATGAAAACGCAGCATGATAAACAAGTTCCTGTCAGCAGAAAGCTGGAGAAGTGCTGACTCTCCGCCGCCGCTGTTTTCCTCCAATCAAAGCAAAGTGTGCAATTAGCGGAGCGCAGCATCTGCGTTACCGCGGTAATGGATATTTACAGCCTCAGTGTTTCATCCCGAGCCCACCACCACCACCACCACCGCCACCACCTCCACCTCCACCACCACCTCCTCTTCCTTTTCGGCAACCTCACTGAACCCCCACATGAAATTCACCCACTTTCCTCTCTCGCATCTCTCTCTCTCATTCACTTTCTCTAACCCTCTCATCCCCCCCTCTCTCTCTCTCTCACTCTTCTCTAACCCTCTCATCCCTCTCTCTCTCTCTCTCTCTCTCTCTCGCTCACTCACTTTCTCTAACCCTCTCTTCTCTCTCTCTCTCTCTATCGCTGCTCACTTTCTCTAACCCTCTCTTATCCCTCTCTCTCTCTCTCTCTCTCGCTCGTTCACTTTCTCTAACCCTTTCTCTTCCCTCTTTCTCTCTCTCACCCACTTTCTCTAACCCTCTCTTCCCTCTCTCTCTCTCTCTCTAACGCATTCTCTAACCCTCTCTTCCTCTCCTTCGGTTGCTGTCTTTCTTTCTCTCCTTCTCTTTCTTTCTTCAAACCCCTGTCGTTCTTTCTTTTTTCTTAGCCCTTGTCTTTTTTTCCACTCTCTCCATCTTTCTATCCATCGATCTTCTCTTATCTTTCCTACTGCTTGCTCGTTTCGTCCATTGTTTTTTTCATTCTTACATTTTTCTTTCTTTCTTTTCACTCTCTCCTCCATCTTCTCTGTCCTGCCTCTCTTTTCCATTCTCTCTCTTTCTTTACATTACTCTGGCCTCTATCATCTTTTCTCTCCTTCTTTCTTTTTCTACTGCTTTCTCACACATCTTTTCTTTCTCTGTCCATTTCTCTCTTTCTTCCTGTCTTTCTTCTTTTCTTCCAGTCTCCTATTCTCCTTTCTGTCTCTGTTTCTTCCTCTCCCACTATCTCTGTATCTCTCTCTCTTTCTCTCTCTCATCCATCTCCCTGCTCTTTTTCCCACTCCCACTCTCCTCAGCTCTCCTTGGAGAAAGAGGGATAGGAGAAAGGAGAGAGCGAGAGAGTTAACAAGATAGAGATGAAGGTAGAGCTAATAGAAGGACAGAGCGAGGGAGTGAGTGATGAAAGGAGGAGGGGTAAGAGGAGAGGGGGCTCTAATCCTCCCCGGCCGTGCTGAGAGAGGCTCTCCTGCGGCCGGGGCGACTCTGGCGATATGTTTTGGCGCCTGTCAGGCTGTCTAATAAAGTAGGGCTGGAATATGAACTATCTCTCTCTGATGTAATTCCCTCCATAAATCAGCCGTAATTACGCAGCGAGGGGACGGCCTGTGGAAGCCCACCGCGGATTTATGGGCCCAGGACTTGGCGCCTTAACAACTTTGTGCTTTTAATATCATTAGCCTGTCATATATTTCGCTGGCTGCCACGGAGCACGCCCAGATTCACTGCCTAACTGCTCCTTTCCTCATCCGCACTCGTCTTTCTTCCATCCCTTCTCCTGTCATCGCTTCCTCCGTCCTCTGCAGTTCTCCGCTCGCCCCAGGAGCGCTCTGTACATCCCACACTGGGGACATTTCAGATCAGGGACTGACACTATGTCTCTATGTCTGTCTGTCCATCTATCTATTTATCTATTCATATATCTGTCTGCCTGTCCATTCACCTACCTATCTATCTATCTATCTATTTCACCTATCCATCCATCCATCCATCTATCCATCTTTCTACCCGTCTTTCTGTCTATCTGTCTGTCTGTCTGTCTGTCTATCTGTCTGTCTGTCTGTCTGTCTGTCTGTCTGTCTGTCTGTCTGTCTGTCTATCTGTCTGTCTATCTGTCTGTCTGTCTGTCTGTCTGTCTGTCCAGACTCACTTCATTCGTCCCTGTCTCTGTGTTCGTCTTCTCCTTCTCCAACGTCACCATCCTCCGTTTTTAGCACCTCCTCCCTCGTCCTACATTTTTCTTCTCTTCCTCCTTCACTGACCTCTCTGCTCTCTCCTTTTTCTCCTAATCTGCCATCCTTCCTTCCTTCCCAAGTCGTTTGTCTCTGCGCTTTCATCCGTATCAGCTCTGACAGGACAAGGAGGAGGAGGAAGACAAAGAGGAGGAAAGAGGAAAGGAGAGAGAAAGGGATGAAGGTGAGATAAAACACAACTGTGAATTCACCCTCTCTTTCTCTCTCCCTCTCTCTTTCTCACCCACTCTCCTGTCCTCCTAACAGTACCAGACTGAATGCTCCACATAGCGCCCGTCTCCATCTCCGTAATGCTCGCTGCTAAATGGCCAGATGACAGAGACGTATTAGCTTAGCGCTCAGTTTACAGCTCTGATTAATACAGCTCCATTCACCCACTGTAACAGAGAGAGAGAGAGAGAGAGAGAGAGAGAGAGAGAACAGAGAGAGAGAGAGAACAGAGAGAGAGAGAACAGAGAGAGAGAGAACAGAGAGAGAATAGAGAGAGAGAGAGAGAGAGAGAACAGAGAGAGAGAGAGAACAGAGAGAGAGAGAACAGAGAGAGAGAGAACAGAGAGAGAGAGAACAGAGAGAGAATAGAGAGAGAGAGAGAGAGAACAGAGAGAGAGAGAGAGAACAGAGAGAGAGAGAGAACAGAGAGAGAGAGAGAGAACAGAGGGAGGGAGAGAGAGAGAGAATAGAGAGAGAGAGAACAGAGGGAGGGAGAGAGAGAATAGAGAGAGAGAGAACAGAGGGAGGGAGAGAGAACAGAGAGAGAGAGAGAGAGAGAGAGAGAGAGAGAACAAAGAGAGAGAGAACAGAGAGAGAGAGAACACAGAGAGAGAGAGAGAGAGAGAGAGAGAGAGAGAGAGAGAGAACAGAGGGAGGGAGAGAAAGAGAGACAGTGAATAGTGAGAGAGAAAACAAAAGAGAGAAAGGGAGGGAAAGAAAAAGAGGGGAGAAAAGCAGTGAAAGAAGAAAGGCAAGGGGGAGATGGCATGAAGGAAAGTAAGGGGAAAACATGTAGGGAGGAAGAGAAAGTGAAGATAAAGGGAAGAAAAGGGATGGGAAGGATAAGAAGGAAAGGGGGTGGAGTGATAGAGAAAGGAGAGAGGGGGAGAGAAAGAAAGAAGGGGAGAAAGATGTAGGGGAAGAGGTGAAGGAAAAAAAGACAGGGGAAAGAAAGAGAGGGGGAGAGATGGAGGGGAAGAGAGAGGGGGAGAGAGAAGGGTTTATTTAAACTTCTGGCATTGCTGTGAAAGCTATACATGACTTTCTTTCTCTCTCTCTCTCTCTCTCTCTCTCTCACTCTCTCTGTCTTTCTTTCTCTCTCTGTCTCTCTCTCTCTTACTCTCTGTCTCTCTCCCTCACTAACTCTGTCTCTGTCTCTCTCTCTCTCTCTCTTTGTCTCTCTCCGACTCTCTCTGTCTCTCTCCGACTCTCTCACTCTCTCTGTCTTTCTCTCTGACTCTCTCACTCTCTCTGTCTTTCTCTCTTTCTCTCACTCTCTATCTCTCTCCCTCTGTCTGTCTCTCTCTCTCTCTCTCTCAGACTCTCACACTCTGTCTTTCTCTCTCTCTCTCTCTGTCTCTCTCCGACTCTCTCTCTGTCTGTCTCTCTCTCCGTCTCTCTCTCACTCTCCGTCTCTCTCTCTCCCTCTCTCTCTGTCTGCTGTGACTCATTCCTCTAGCCTCACTGTGACCCTGACATGCTGATACTCATTGATGTGTATGTGAATCATGTAATAATAATTACACCATAATTACACGTTAATTACACGTTAATTACACTCTACTAGGCCCTCGCTGGAAACTGTGCTCATGCTTGCAAACCAAACAGACTAATAAAAGATCAAAGTAAAAGATCAAAGTGAAGTTTAACAACAATGAATGCATAGTCCTGTGATGTTTCCAGTTTACCGGATACCTGCTACTTCTATGAAGCTAGTTTCCTTAAACTGCTAATGGCAGATCAGCTAATTAGCATTAGCCTACCGCTAGCCTACCATTAGCTACAGGTGAGCTGAGATGAAGTCTACCTAACAGACTTCACACATAACCAGGAACGCAGGAGCAGCACTGGGAAGGTGAAAGGTCAAAGACTGCAGTGGTGTCGTACCAGACTGTCATGGAGCGACTCAGAATGGCAGCGGGTCATCTTCAGTCCCGCTTTAGTCTTGGTGGAGACGCCCAACGAATCCGTGTGTGGAGGCACCGTGGTCAGCACGGAGATGAGCGGTTTGCTGTTACACGTCCAGAAGGCCTGGTGTCCTTTTATCTTCCTTCCCAACAGAATTCCCAATCCCACACGTCCTCTGTGTGCAGCTCTTCCGTAGTTTGCCTGGACCGTCATGTGTACTGCTAATGTGTGGAGTCGGGCATCAGCATGTGCATCCCGAGGATGATGGGGTGGGAGTGACGGGAATGTCTCGTTCCATGTGTGGAAAATGGCTCCAGAGCAGATGTTAATGATTGGCTAAAAGGAGGGACTGCATGTGGGCGTGGCCAAAGACCATAGTGTGAAGGAAGTAGCTGAATCTGCAGGTGTGTGGAAGCGTACGGTCATACGGGTCTACCAGCAGTGGATACAATCCCAGTCTACAGGGAATTCTCCTCGGAACTGTGCCAGGGAAGGCCTCCACCACATCTGGACCAATTCTTTGATGTAGTAGTGTCCGAACATGGATGTGGCTACATCCAGAAACTAGTTTGGTACATGCCCAATCCAGTCCCAGCTATTATTGGTGCTGGTGGGGGGGTTACAGGTGTGGAGGTATCAGGTAGATCTGAAGATAACTTTTTTATGTTTTGACATTTTTTGATAGTACCCTTTGACCTTCGCGCTGGGTGCAGATTTCACGGTGAGTGGACCAAAAGAAATGGCCCAAAATGACTCCAGTAGACGTTCGGTTCCATTGACTTACATTGAAAGTAAAGTTGTTTTTTCCTTCTCCTGTAAAGTTCATCACTGTGGATTCCCTTAGCAAGCAACGACTTGTAAGTGGACCTCTGCTGCTTCTAGACGTTCTAAGGGCTGATGTACTCATGGAGGAGAAAGTGTTTTAGTTAGGGTGCGTTGTGAAAGCACGTAGGCCTACCACCAAGGAATGAGTCACCGTTTGAAATCTGGGATGGGGGTTTGTGGGAAATATCAGGATGGGTCATGGCTCATTAACCCTGTGCGCTGCCCTGCAAACTCAAAGAGCGATTCGGGAGATTTCTAGGGCTGCGCTATTTCATAAAGCGGCAGGGGAGGGGCATTTGGACCAAACGGAACCTCTTCCACAATCAGTAATAACCGCAGAGTAAACAAGCCGTCAGCGCCGAGGCTGATGTTTGTGTAAGGAGAAAGACTATTTAGATGGTGCAGAAAGCTCAGCGAAGCGAGGACGACAAGAGACAAGCACGCCGTCTGGCAGAGGACACAGAAAAGTTTAGCTCATGGACGTTCAGAAGTTTGTAGACCCCATTTTAAACCCTGATGTTCTAGATAGAAGGCACGTGACTTTGGTCCCGCACATGGGGATGTACACTGTGCCCATTTCCACCCTATGATCTGCCCCTAGAATGAAAGTGAGCTCCTCATGAATATTTAGATCAGCTCTGCTCTGATTGGCTGGTTTACAGCCAGACACCACCCATAGTGATCACTCAGAAGCAACATGTGTAAACTGACTAAATAAAAGGAGCCTCCATGTAAATAAGCTCCGCCCTCATACTATTTAGCTATGCTAGTTAGCTTGCTAGTCGCTAACGTTAGCTGTGCTAGCTACTGGCTCCATCTGGACACCAACACACAGTAGATTAAAGTTGATCCTCACTATGGAGCTCTCAGTTTAAGATGATCTGCTCCAACCGCCACACACGGATACAATCACCCAGCATGGCTGGACTTACAGGCTGCTGTTGGGGTGGTGGTGCTAATAAAGGTGGAGCTGCTCCTCTCCTCAGTTTCTTCAGGGTCAAACACTGAGCGGAGCTGCTCCATATTGTCCAGAGAGGTTTGGGAATCTGTCCGGAGTGGAATGTGCAGACTGCAGGATTAAAGGTGTTCCGGGATCCTGTTAGAGATGTGGGAGCTGGAGTTCCGGTTCTCCAGCTTGTTTTGGGAATTTTCTGTTCCACCTTAAATGGTGCTGGAGCACATTCAGTCACTTGTACAAGATGTAGCATTTAAGGTGGAACTGAACTGTGGATTAGGAAGCTGGTGAACAGGAAGTGACTTCAGCCTGGTTTAAAGATGAACATCCACCATGTGCCGCAGACAGATGGGTTCCTTGGGAAGGGAAGGAAAAGTTAGACATTCCTTTTCCCAGCCTGGAACGCTGGGTTCTGGAGGCCACCATAAACATTGGGGGTGTTGATATTAATGAGGATCTTGGAATCGGCCCGTTTTCCCATCCTCTTTTGGAAATGCCGGATTTGGATTAGATGGGGAATTAACCGTGTTGGAGGTTCTCTGTATGCGGGTTCTATGTACTCTCCAGATTACACTGTGTTACAATGAGATCTCAGTTTTACAGACCCCTGTGGGCCGCTGCTCCAGCTGGGTCCCGTTCTGTTACTCAGAGCTTCTCCATGAGCGCCCAGGGAGCTTGGAGTGGCCCGAGTCCCTCGTTAGGCCGGCGTCTGGAGACTTTTGGGCTTCGCAGTGAGGTTTCTCGAACGTGTCCAGCTCTATCCGGGCTCTGGAGCTGAACCTGATGTTTATTACAGAGATCTCAGCGAACTGAGACGCTAAATGAGCGGCTCCGATATCCGGCGTGGTGGAGCGCGTGAGGGTGTGTGCGGTTATTTACGGCCACATTCTCCTGTCACAAAGTGTGTACGCAAGCGCTGTTTATTGTTTAGCTCCATTGTGAAAGGAGGTCGAGAGAGAGCCATAAGTCATTCTCTCGCTCCAGAAAGTGTCCTCTCCTCGTCCCTCAGCGCCAGAGAGGAAATGGACAGCTCCAGAATGTGTGTGTGTTTGCTGGCCTGTATTTATGCACATATTGGACCAGATACGCCTACAAGGACAGAAAGACGGTTCTAACCTGCAGAACCCACTGACTTCGGGAAAAATTTCTAGCTTACAGAACCGACAAAATACTCCTGACTGAGGTAGAACCATAGAAAAACATTCTAGCTTACAGAACCAACAAAACATGCCAGACTTTGTAGTGGAACCATAGAAGAACATTCTAGCTTACAGAACCAACATAATACTCCTGCAGACTTTGTAGTGGAACCATAGAAAAACATTCTAGCTTACAGAACCGACATAATACTCCTGCAGACTTTGTAGTGGAACCATAGAAACACATTCTAGCATTTAGAACCAACAAAATATGCCAAACTTTGTAGTGGAACCATAAAAAACATTCTAGCATTTAGAACCAACAAAATATGCCAGACTGTAGCAGAACCATAGAAACACATTCTAGCTTTTAGAACCAACAAAATATGCCAAACTTTGTAGTGGAACCATAAAAAACATTCTAGCATTTAGAACCAACAAAATATGCCAGACTTTGTAGGAGAACCATAGAAAAACATTCTAGCTTCTAGAACCAACAAAATATGCCAAACTTTGTAGTAGAACCATAAAAAACATTCTAGCATTTAGAACCAACAAAATATGCCAGACTGTAACAGAACCATAGAAACACATTCTAGCTTTTAGAACCAACAAAATATGCCAGACTTTGTAGGAGAACCATAGAAGAACATTCTAGCTTACAGAACCAACAAAATATGCCAGACTTTGTAGGAGAACCATAGAAAAACATTCTAGCTTTTAGAACCAACAAAATATGCCAGACTTTGTAGGAGAACCATAGAAACAGATTCTAGCTTACAGAACCAACAAAATATGCCAGACTTTGTAGGAGAACCATAGAGACACATTCTAGCTTTTAGAACCAATAAAATATGCCAGACTTTGTAGGAGAACCATAAAAAAACATTCTAGCTTTTAGAACCAACAAAATATGCCAAACTTTGTAGTAGAACCATAAAAAACATTCTAGCTTTTAGAACCAAAAAAAATATGCCAGACTGTAGCAGAACCATAGAAACACATTCTAGCTTTTAGAACCAACAAAATATGCCAGACTTTGTAGGAGAACCATAGAAAAACATTCTAGCTTTCAGAACCAACAAAATATGCCAGACTTTGTAGGAGAACCATAGAAGAACATTCTAGCATTTAGAACCAACAAAATATGCCAGACTGTAGCAGAACCATAGAAACACATTCTAGCTTTTAGAACCAACAAAATATGCCAGACTTTGTAGGAGAACCATAGAAGAACATTCTAGTTTACAGAACCAACAAAATATGCCAGACTTTGTAGGAGAACCATAGAAAAACATTCTAGCTTACAGAACCATCAAAATATGCCAGACTTTGTAGGAGAACCATAGAAGAACATTCTAGCTTACAGAACCAACAAAATATGCCAGACTTTGTAGGAGAACCATAGAAACACATTCTAGCTTACAGAACCAACACAATATGCCAGACTTTGTTGTAGAACCATAGAAGAACATTCTAGCTTACAGAACCAACAAAATACTATTGACTGTAGTAGAACCATAGAAAAACATTCCAGCTTTTCAGACTTTATACATAGTAGAACCAAATACACATCTACAGAACCGACAAAATATTCCCAAATTTGTAGTAGAACCATAGAAAAACATTTTAATTTAGAACCAACAAAAAACTCCATATGCTGTAGCAGAACCAGAAAAAAATTGTAACCTAAAGAACCGACAAAATACTCCCACCTTCGTAGGTACTAGAACCAGAGAAAAAAATATCTAACCCAGAGAACCGACAAAGTACTCTAGACTTAGTGGTGGAAACAGAGAAACACTCCTGGCTTTGTACATAGTAGAACCAGAGAGAAGCGGTTCTCGCCTACAGAACCCTGAGCCTTGTGCGGCTGTCCGTCCTGACAGGGTATAAATACAAGCGCCAGTGTGTGAGCGGGGTGTGAAGATAAACGACAGCGAGCAGAGGGAAAACAGCATCTGCAGGTCTTTAGAGCGGTCTGGGAGGTGAGGGAGGAGAGAGGAGTGATGGATGTGTAACAGAGGAGAGGAGGAGGGAGGAGTGGAGCAGTTGTTGCTGTGCTGAGTTGCGGCCGACCTCTCCGTGACCCTTTGAGCCTCATCCTGACCCACACTCACGAGAGTTGCTGACCTACACTGCCTGTCAAAAGTTTGGAGACACCTTTAATCTCATTGTCTGCTGAGCTCTGAGTGCTCCTCCTGAACTCTAACACCCTCAGCTCATTAATATTCACCCCCCAACGTTTACATACAACCACAACGGAGCTACAGCACCCAGCATGGTGGGCCATGTGGAGAAGTCCAGCCTTCCAGGCTGGGAAGGGGATGTCAGCAGGTTTCATTACCTTCTCAAGGATCCCAACACACATTTCTGTGTGGGTGAGTGTGTGTGTATTTATGAGGGTGTGTGTGTGTGTGAGTGTGTGTGTGGGTGTTTGTGAGTGTGTGTGTGTGTGTATGTTTGTGAGGGTGTGAGTGTGTGTGTGTGTGTGTGTGTGTGTGTGTGTGTGTGCGTTTGTGAGTGTGTGTGAGTTTGTGAGTGTGTGTGAGTGTGTGTGTGAGGCTGTGAGAGTGTGTGGATTTGTGTGTGTGGGAGTTTGTGAGGGTGTGTGTGAGTGTGTGTGTGTGTGAGTTTGTGTTTGTGAGGGCGTGTGTGTGTGTGTGCGTGTGTTTGTGTGGGTGTGTGTGTGTGCGTGTGTTTGTGTATGTGTTTGTGAGTGTATGTGTGAGGGTGTGTGTGTGTGTGTGTGTGTGTGAGTGTGTGAAAGTGTGTGTTTGTGAGTGTGTATGTGTGAGAGTGTGTGCGTGTATGTGTGATTGTGAG
Organism: Prochilodus magdalenae; assembly: GCA_024036415.1. NCBI lineage: Eukaryota > Metazoa > Chordata > Actinopteri > Characiformes > Prochilodontidae > Prochilodus > Prochilodus magdalenae. The sequence continues at coordinate 25,953 of JAMWET010002152.1, read as the reverse complement.
GGTGTGTGCGTGTGTGTGAGGGTGTGTGTGTGAGTGTGTGTGAGTGTGTATGTGTGAGGGTGTGTGCGTGTGTGTGAGAGTGTGTGTGTGCGCGTGTGAGAGTGTGTGGGTGTGAGTGTGTGTGGGTGTGAGTGTGAGTGTGTATGTGTGAGTGTGAGTGTGTGTGTGTATGTGTGAGTGTGCGTTTGTGTGTGAGTGTGCGTTTGTGTGTGTATGTGTGAGGGTGTGCGTGTGCATGTGTGTGTGTATGTGTGAGGGTGTGTGTGCGTGAGGGTGTGTGTGTGTGTGTGTGTGAGGGTGAATCCGCTGTAATTATGTTTTATGATCGTGTGCTCAGTAAATGACACATAAATCATGGTCTGGTCAAACTCCCCCCATCAAGCCCCCCCAACACACACACACACACCCTCACACGCACACACAGCTTTGTTTTCTCTTATGACCCTCCATGTTTTCCGCTCCCATTGTGATGTCATTATCAGAGCTGTGCTGTAGTTCAGGGTTTTGATGTTCGGAGCATTCCGGAACACATTAGAAGGGCTCTGTGAGTAACAGCTGCGTCTCTGACGCTCGGCTCGGATCTCAGCTGATTTACTAGTTTTCTGTGTTTCCAGAAGGCGAGTGTGTGAGGCTCTGTGTGTGTGTGTGTGTGTGTGTGTGTGAGTGTGTGTGGGTGTGTGTGTCAGTGTGTGTGTGAGGCTCTGTGAGTGTGTGTGTGAGTGGGTTTGTGAGGGTGTGTGTGTGGCTCTGTGAGTGTGTGTCAGTGTGTGTGTGTGGCTCTGTGAGTGTGTGTATGTGTGTGTGTGTCTGTGTGAGGCTCTGAGAGTGGCTCTGTGAGTGGGTTTGTGTGTGTGTGTGTGTGTGTAGTATGGGCGAGGCTGCGGGTGGATGAGTGTCCTGATGAGATGCTTGACTGCAGTATCTGTGGTATGTGTGTACAGGCCTATGTGTGT
>JAMWET010002152.1:0-22500 GCA_024036415.1 Prochilodus magdalenae | reverse complement strand
TAGTCCTGCGTGGTGCAGCTGTCTGCCGATGGTGCTGCACTAACAGGATGACTGATGGAGGCACCACTGCTCGCTGAGTGTCAGTCACTCTGTTGGATCTCTAGAATGATGTGACTGTCCTCAGACGCGGGCGTTCCCGGTGTTGTGCTGCCATGTGCTGGCTGTACTCCGGCATGCCGACATATTTCATTCCCGCAGATCACATTCAACACCATTACCACACCATCTGCCTCCACACACACAGGTAATGAGCCCCACACAGCAGGAGGGGAGAGGAAGACACACTGTGAAACACCACCGGTACAGCAGTTCTGACCACACACAGGACAAGGCGTGCACCGTGCGAATGTCTTTCATGTCCAGTCCACGAGGTCCAGGTCATTCATCCCACCTCCAGGTGCCCCTGACACTGTGGGCACACGGGGTCCCCAGAAGGAGAGTAAAACAGACCACAGACAGACACGGCGCAGTCGTGATAGGCACTTCAGGGCGATAAGCAGGCTAATGGCCTGGGTCAGAGGGCCGCTCAGAGTTCATCCCTCCATCCTTCCTTATCTGGAGGAGAGGAAAACGATAGTCAGAGGAGAGAGGACCCACTGAGGAGGAGACCAAAAGGTCTACCAGCACGTCACTGGAGCCCTCAGCAGCCGGACCCGGTCAGACACTCACAGTAACTCTGTTAGCACATGACGCTAGCCTGCCTCACTCAGTCACTCCTCACCCTCGGCCGGCTCGGGTTCTGACCGGGGTTAGCGTGCGGTCAGCAGGAGGTCAGCAGATAGCCGCGTCCCTCCAGAGGAAACGCCACTTTAGCAGGACGTCAGCTGCCAGGGTCCTGCATTCCTGCCATGCTGCAGGAAGGGCCTGTGTGGGGGGAGGAGGGCAGGAGGAGGGGAGGAGGGCAGGAGGAGGAGGGAGGGGGTGACGAGAGAGTGGATTACGCTAATAACTACACCAGTAAAACGGCTATTAGCATGTCAGCAGTCACTATCACAGGATACAGACCCGGTCGGTTCTAGAGTCAAGTGTTTTCTATTGGGGGAAGGTACTCCTGACTCTGTAGCAGAACCAGAGAGAACAGTTCTAACCTACAGAACCAACAAAAGAGGGGAAGAGAGAGAGAGAGAGAGAGAGAGAGAGAGAGAGAGAGAGAGAGAGAGAGAGAGAGAGAGAGAGAGAGAGTAGGGGGAAGAGGAAGAGAGAGAGGGGAGAGAGAGAGGGGAGACAGAGAGAGCGAGGGACAGAGAGAGAGAGAGGGAGAGAGAGGGGGGATAGAGAGGGAGAGAGAGAAGGGGTAAGAGGGAGAGAGAGAAAGCGGAGAAAGAAAGAGAAGAGAGAGAGAGGGGAGAGGGAGAGAGAGAGAGAGCGAGAGAGAGAAAGGGGAAGAGAGATAGAGAGAGATGGGAGAAAGAAGACAGAGAGAGAGGGAGGGAGTGAGAAAGAGGGAGGGAGTGAGAGGGGGGGGAGAGGGAGGGAGGGAGGGAGAGAGAGATGGGGGAGTGAGGGAGAGGGGCGGGGCTAGAGAAGAGGAGAGACAGACAGACAGAGAGACAGACAGAGAGAGAGAGAGAGACAGACAGACAGAGAGAGAGAGGGAGGGAGGGAGAGAGAGGGAGGGAGGGAGAGAGAGAGAGGGGTAGACAGAGAGAGAGAGAGAGGGGGTAGAGAGAGAGAGAGAGAGGGGGTAGAGAGAGAGAGAGAGAGAGGGAGGGAGAGAGGGAGGGAGAGGGAGGGAGAGAGAGGGAGAGAGAGAGAGAGAGGGGTAGACAGAGAGAGAGAGAGAGGGGGTAGAGAGAGAGGGGGTAGAGAGAGAGGGGGTAGAGAGAGAGAGAGAGAGAGAGAGAGAGAGAGAGAGAGAGAGAGAGAGAGAGAGAGAGGGGTAGAGAGAGAACTCTGGCTGAGATGACAGCAGCCCATTCATCCTCCATGCTAGAGGAGACAAAGTGCTTGCTTCTGGAGGACAGGCCTCATAAATCACCTTCACTAAGACACACTACCTACAGCTTACTGCCATCAGCATGACAAAGCCTCCTCCTCTCTCCCTCACTCCCTCGCTCCTTCACCGCATCCCTTCATTTTCCGCTTCCCCACTTTCCCCTTCCTCTAACACGTTTCCACAACTGAGTCAACAGGTGGAGGAGCAGAACCAGGAGTTCCCAGCTGCACTGCACCAGACCCCAGCTTCAGGCCAGCCTGAGGAGGAACCCAGGATCCCTTTCTGTACACTCAGTGTGGTGAGTGCAGCCTCTCCAGCGCCCCCTCTGGTGCGACTGTGCTACAGGCAAACCGTGACTAGACCGTACCTAACAGCGTGTAACACCTCCACCAGCACCAACAACAGCTGTGACCGGACACGTTTCCGGATGTAGGCACATCACAGGATTGGTCGGGTGGTCCAGATTGGGTGGAGGCCTTCCCTGGCACAGTTCCGAGGAGAATTCCCTGTAGACTGGGATTGTATCCACTGCTGGTAGACCCGTATGACCGTACGCTTCCACACACCTGCAGATCCAGCTACTTCCTCCACACTATGGTCTTTGGCCACGCCCACATGGAGTCCCTCCTTTTAGCCAATCATTAACATCTGCTCTGGAGCGTTTACCACACATGGAACGAGACATTCCCTGCACTGTAGCACCTCCTCCCAATCTATGGATCCCGTCACTCACACCCCGCAGGGATTCATAGCCCCATCATCCTTGTGCAGCGCCATCTGCAGGAGCCAGAAGGTACTACCACCTTAAACACACAAGGTGAGCTGATCATTTACATGGGTAAAAGGTTCTCTGCATGAAGATCTGGTTCTTCAGATCTATGGAGAATGTGCTGAGCACCAAAAAGGGTTCTCCTCTAGTTCTAATAGCTTGTCAGGATACCAGAACCCATTACGGTGCTCGGCACAAACACATACACCACATTCTCCATCAACCTCAAGAACCATTTCACCATGTGAAGAACCGTTTAAGGATGCACATGTTTATGGTTCTATACAGAACCATCGTCTTTCCTGAAGAACCCTTGAAGAACCATCTTTTTTTTTTTTTTAACTGTTTGTACCTCACATCGCCATTTCAGTGATTGGATCACTTGACAGGAAAGCCTCCAGGATGTTCCCAGGATGCATTGCGTCTGGATAACGACCACACCACTCAAACCGCATTCGGAGGCTCTCAACCACATTTAACACAGGCATCCACGGAACGTTTCCTCTATCCGTACACAAGTCGGAAACGCGCCGGCGGAGCGCTGAGAACATAAACAGTGAAGTGGAAGATGGAGGACACGTGAGGGTGATGCTCTCCGAGTGAGGAGCCTGTTTGGAGTCCTGGTGGATGAAGGGTCCAAGCCGAGCTTCTCCCAGTCGTACAGTGACGAGGGATCTGGGTGCATTTTGGGGAATGGGGATATGGAATCCAGCCAAGGTTGATCCAGATGGAACGCGGACATGAAGCATATGTTGATGTGAGCTGTAAGCTTGTCCAGTTTTTACTGCACTGGGATATTCTGCTTGTAGCTACTCGGCTGGCTGGGATCACCGAATCATTGCAGACGTTTAGATTCCAGCCAGCTTCAGACAACTGCCTCTCATTTTCATCTTTTAATTATTATAGAATATGAATTATTATATATTTATTATACACATTTTTGTCTTTTTATTTAGCTTTTTTATTTAAAAAATGTAAATTTTTATTTTTATTCTTTTTTTATTTTAATTTAATTTTGTCTCAACTTTATAACTTTATATATTTTTTTGTCTTTATTTAAAAAAATATTTTTTATTATTTTTATTTTTAATTTAATTTTTTTCTCAACCTTACAACTTTGTATAATTTTTTTTAAATATATAATATATATATATATAAAAAAATTATAATATATATTTTTATTATAATTTTATTTAGCTATTTTATTTCTTTTAAATATTATTTTTTATTTTTACTCTTTTTATTTTTTATTTAATTTTGTCTCAACTTTATAACCGAATTGTAAATTGTAAAATATTTTAATTTTATATTTTATTTATTTATTTATTTATTTATTTTTAATTCACCATATTAATTATAGGCGGTTTTAATGTTACGGCTCATTGGCGTATATGCACACTCATTAGCAACCACCTGCAGGTCCCTAGCAGTGGTATAGCCACACCTTTACACTTACAGGGCTAGCACAGTTGTGTACACTCTCCATACAGCATACTTCCATATAAGCTGAGCCTCTTTGTGTTGACTGCTTCTTACCGTCTCGGTGCCTTTCCACACTTTTTGTGGTCACTGTTGCCGGCACATGCCTCAGCTAACGGGTCGGAGGAAAGTGCATGACTCAGGTAGAACGCACGTGATGAATCTGAGCTGCCTTCCCATCATCTCCGTGTTTCCCTGTGGACGGAAAGTTGTGGGGAAACAATGTGAAACTGCTGCCGTGGACAGAAAACTTTGGGATATGAAAACCGCATTTCCTTATGTATCCGTATTAGCGCACGCGAGGCCTTAGCCTCCTGGATAAACCCTCTCTGGCCTAGCAAACAATCACAGCGCTAACTCAGCACTAATTTGCTGCAAGCCTGAAATATCTGAGCGTGCAGAACCCCCGCTCGACTTCATCTGCCACTTCACGACTTGGCTGGAGGTATAAAAAGGCCATTAGTGGCCATCTCTCTCTTTAAGTAGAACAGGGAACACTACGCTCTTCATCAGTCTTCCTACCGCCGCGCTCTGGAAACACGATATCTCTCTCCTCTACGTCCTGTGTGTGCCTGTACCCATTGTTCTAATGCAGGATGTGCTGCTCCGGAATAATGATCTTCCCGAGCGCTCGTGTGCGTGTTTGTGTATCGATCAGTGCGTGATTTATTTCACCTGTCTCACGATTATTGGGTCATTCATCAGGACTGAATTACCTTATCAATACTGCTGCCTGCCGAGGACAGAGAGGACTACAGCGAGACGAAAAGCACTATAGCGAGACAGAGAGGACTACAGTGAGACGAAGGGGACTACAGAAAGACAGCAAGGACTAGAGCAAGACTGCGAGGACTGCAGCAAGATCAAAAGGACTGCAGCAAGACTGAGAAGATAACAGCAAGACACAGAGGGCTACAGCAAGACTGTGAGGACTACAGCAAGATGAAGAGGACTACAGTGAGACAGAGAGGACTATGATGTGACAGAGAGGACTACAGCGAGATGAAGAAAACTAGAGCAAGACACAGAACTACAGCAGAACTGAGAAGACTACAGCAAGATGAAGAGGACTACAGCGAGACAGAGAGGACTACAGTAAGACTGAGAGGACTACAGCAAGAGAGAGGACTACAGCGAGAGAGAGAGGACTACAGCGAGAGAGAGGACTACAGCAAGAGAGAGGACTACAGTAAGACAGAGGACTACAGCAAGAGAGAGGACTACAGCGAGAGAGAGGACTACAGTGAGAGAGAGGACTACAGTAAGACAGAGGACTACAGCGAGAGAGAGGACTACAGCGAGAGAGGGGACTACAGCGAGAGAGAGGACTACAGCGAGAGAGAGGACTACAGCGAGAGAGAGAGGACTACAGTAAGACTGAGAGGACTACAGCGAGACAGAGAGAACTACAGTAAGACTGAGAGGACTACAGCGAGACAGAGAGGACTACAGTAAGACTGAAAGGACTACAGCGAGATGAAGAGGACTACAGCGAGACAGAGAGGACTACAGTAAGACTGAGAGGACTACAGCGAGATGAAGAGGACTACAGCGAGACAGAGAGAACTACAGTAAGACTGAGAGGACTACAGCGAGACAGAGAGGACTACAGCGAGACAGAGAGGACTACAGCGAGACAGAGAGGACTACAGTAAGACTGAGAGGACTACAGCGAGACAGAGAGGACTACAGCGAGACAGAGAGGACTACAGTAAGACTGAGAGGACTACAGTAAGACTGAGAGGACTACAGCGAGACAGAGAGGACTACAGTAAGACTGAGAGGACTACAGTAAGACTGAGAGGACTACAGCGAGACAGAGAGGACTACAGCGAGACAGAAAGGACTACAGCGAGACAGAAAGGACTACAATAAGACGAAGAGGACTACAGCGAGACAGAGAGGACTACAGTAAGACTGAGAGGACTACAGTGAGAGAGAGAGGACTACAGTAAGACTGAGAGGACTACAGTGAGAGAGAGAGGACTACAGTAAGACTAAGAGGACTACAGCGAGATAAAGAAAACTAGAGCAAGACACAGAACTACAGCAGAACTGAGAGGACTACAGCAAGATGAAGAGGACTACAGCGAGACAGAGAGGACTACAGCAAGATGAAGAGGACTACAGCGAGACAGAGAGGACTACAGCGAGACAGAGAGGACTACAGCGAGACAGAGAGGACTACAGCGAGACAGAGAGGACTACAGCGAGACAGAGAGGACTACAGCGAGACAGAGAGGACTACAGTAAGACTGAGAGGACTACAGCGAGAGAGAGAGGACTACAGCGAGAGAGAGAGGACTACAGTAAGACGAAGAGGACTACAGTGAGACAGAGAGGACTACAGTAAGAGAGAGAGGACTACAGTAAGATGAAGAGGACTACAGTAAGACGAAGAGGACTACAGTAAGACTGAGAGGACTACAGCGAGAGAGAGAGGACTACAGTAAGACGAAGAGGACTACAGCGAGAGAGAGAGGACTACAGCGAGAGAGAGAGGACTACAGTAAGACTAAGAGGACTACAGCAAGACAGAGAGGACTACAGCGAGACAGAGAGGACTACAGCGAGACAGAGAGGACTACAGTAAGACGAAGAGGACTACAGCGAGAGAGAGGACTACAGCGAGACAGAGAGGACTACAGCGAGACAGAGAGGACTACAGCGAGACAGAGAGGACTACAACGAGACAGAGAGGACTACAGCAAGACTGAGAGGATTACAGCTAGATGAAGAGAACCGCAGAGGGACACAGAGGACCACAGCGAGACAGAGAGGACTACAGTAAGATGAAGAGGACTACAGCGAGACAGAGAGGACTACAGCGAGACAGAGAGGACTACAGTAAGATGAAGAGGACTACAGCGAGACAGAGAGGACTACAGCGAGACAGAGAGGACTACAGTAAGACTGAGAGGAATACAGCGAGACAGAGAGGACTACAGCAAGACTGAGAGGATTACAGCGAGACAGAGAGGAATACAGCGAGACAGAGAGGACTACAGCAAGACTGAGAGGATTACAGCGAGACAGAGAGGACTACAGTAAGATGAAGAGGACTACAGCGAGACAGAGAGGACTACAGCGAGACAGAGAGGACTACAGTAAGATGAAGAGGACTACAGCAAGACTGAGAGGACTACAGCGAGACAGAGAGGACTACAGTAAGATGAAGAGGACTACAGCGAGACAGAGAGGACTACAGCGAGACAGAGAGGACTACAGTAAGACTGAGAGGAATACAGCGAGACAGAGAGGACTACAGCAAGACTGAGAGGATTACAGCGAGACAGAGAGGAATACAGCGAGACAGAGAGGACTACAGCAAGACTGAGAGGATTACAGCGAGACAGAGAGGACTACAATAAGACGAAGAGGACTACAGCGAGACAGAGAGGACTATGATGTGACAGAGAGGACTACAGCAGAACTGAGAGGACTACAGCAAGATGAAGAGGACTACAGTGAGACTGAGAGGACTACAGCGAGAAAGAGAGGACTACAGCGAGACAGAGAGGACTACAGTGAGACAGAGAGGACTACAGTAAGACTGAGAGGACTACAGCGAGAAAGAGAGGACTACAGCGAGACAGAGAGGACTACAGCGAGACAGAGAGGACTACAGCGAGAACCTATGATATTACAGCGGACCTGCTTCCTAAGGGACCAGATAACGTATTTAGGCCCATAGCAGGAGTCTGAATGGACAGGGTCTAAAGCTGTGGGTCCCCGGAGGCCCTAATGGGCCGGAGTGAGATGAAAGCGGGGCCACACTCTCTGCTAGTCTGGCTGTTAGCACCTCGTTTAGCGTTTAGCACTCGGATACAGACCTCTTAAATCTGTCCGTCTGAGGGAAGAATGTTATTGCTGCTGCTGATGGAGCCAAAGACTTTATAGGAACTTCATAAAGCAGCCGAGAACAGCGGGGTAATGAACCCAGACGCGGCCTGTGAGGAAGCACTGAGAGCTTTTTAATAGCCTGCGTCTCTCCTTCCATCTCCGCCACTCTCGCATACACTCACGCTCCCTCAGATACACCTCACGGAGGCTAGGCTGGGAGAACGCGGCTAGGCCTGCACCTACACCTGCGTTCAAACCCACACCTGCCACAATTTACTCTACACAATGAAACCTCTCCAAATCAGAACACCTGTGGTGCCCACTTGGCTATCAGTTCATTCCTTCATCCCTTCATCTTTAAAGCCGCTTATCCTCCAGGACTGCGGTAGGGAGTGCTGAAGCCCAGCCCAGTGCTCTTTGGGAGGAAGGAAGGAAACACCCTGGACAGGCCGCCAGTCCAAAGTGATGCTAAGTGGTTACTAGGGTGTTGCTGAGTGGTTGCTACGGTATCCACATGATTGCTAGGTGGTTGCTATGGTATTCCAGGCAGTTGGATTCTGGTAGGTTGTTGCAAACACATCCCAGATGGGGGTTGCTAGGTTGTTGCTAGGGTATCCCACATGGCTGCTAAAGTGTTGCTAAATGGGTACTGTGGTATTCTGAGTGGAGTGCTACTAGGTTTTGGTATGGCATCCAAATGGTTGCTAAGGTGTTGCTAGGTGGTTGATATGGCACCACAGGTGGTTGCTAGGGCATTGCTAGGTGGCAGCTATGGCTTTCCAGGTAGTTGCCAGAATGTTACTATTTTCTTGCTATGGTGCCCCCCACGCTTGCTAAGGTGTTGCTAGTTGGGTGATATGTAACCTCAAGTGGTTGCTATGGCATTGCTAAGGGGCAGATATCATATTTTAAGGTGGTTGTTAGGGCACTGATAGGTGCTCGTTATGGGTTTTCAGATGGATGCCAAGATGTTGCCATGATATTCCAGGTTGTTGCTAGGGTATTACTAGCCATGTGCTATCATGGTTGCTATTGTATGTTGGGTGGTTGCTAAGATGTAGCTATGTGCTGTGGCATCCTAAACATTTGCTAGGGGGTTGCTAAGCTGTTTGCTATGGTATCCAAAGTGGTTGCTATTGTATTAATATGTAATTGCAACCATATTTTTCCTTTTGGTATCCCAGGTGGCTGCTAGAGGTTTGCTAAGTGGTTGCTGGTCTGTTGCTAAAAGCTAGCAAGCAGTTTAGCCACCTTATAAATAATTCATGACTGTTAGCCAAAGAATCCAGTTTGAAGTGGATCATTGGACTACCTTACACAAAAACTCACTTTAGTGTTAAATAACTTTATTTATTTTGAATTCTTATTTAAATTAGTTGATCTCCTTGATATATGATCTTTAGGTTGTTAGGCTTGTCAATCAGACGAGCTGACAAAGATAGCTTACTAGCTAAGGCAGAGCTAGTTAAGGCAGAGCTAGCTATGGCAGTGTTAGCTAGCTAAGGTTAGCCATCTTCATTTTAGCTGAGCAGCACATAAAAACAGCTGACAACGGGAACATGAAGATGTGGATTCATAGCAGGAAACACCCTACGAAACCCACAGACTTTATATCCAGGCGGTAGCTAGACGGGTTGCTAAGGCAGAGCTAGCTAGCTAAGGTTAGCTAGCTTCACTTTAGCTGAGCAGCACATAAAACCGCTGACAAACGACACGTGAAGTTGTTTCATAACAAGAAGCACCATATAAAACCCATGGACTACATCAAGGAGATCCGCAAATGGTCTTGTTTGGATTTTGCCCGTTGTAGCTAACGTTAGCTTGCAACCAGACTTCCTTTAGGTATATGTAACTCACTGTAACTCGCTCTCTGAGGTGGGGAGAATTAAGATATACATATATATGAGACATTTGTTTTTGGGGGCCGGCGAGACTGTTTGGACCTGGACCTGGTTATATACGTCACCCTTGACATTCCGATCCTCCATCCGTCCTCCAAAGTCAGTTAGCTTTAAACCACGTCTGCATTTAAATGTGGATTTTTCTGTTCTTTTGTTTTGAGGCATATCGGAATCTCAAATTGAGCTTGATGTGGTTCTGAAAGTACTTCTGGTGACTCGGGTTGCCACCTTTTAGAAAGGGAAATAAAGGACAGGGGCGGGGTTTCATGTGTGAGTGGCAGACGTGTGTATTGGACGTGTATCGCAATACGGAACAAATCGCGGCCCGTATTTGAGTTGAGTCGCGGGAGGGTGGCTGGGCGAGATTGTGATTAATCGTGTATGTGGGACACACGTGTTTCTCGGACAATTACGGAAATACGGAACAAATAATTTGATTCCCAAATAAAGGAGGATTCCGTATTTTACGGAACAGGTGGCGACCCTACTGGTGACTAAGCTAGCATTCATTTAACTGAGCTAGCGCACAGCCCACCTCAGGACAGGTGTGCGCAGACGGTCGTGTCTGTGTTTCCTGACTCAACACTGCGTTGGGAGGCTCAGTGACTGTACCGCTGCTGTTTGCTCTGAATGATTGCTGTTATCTCCCGTCTCCCCGCTGGGATATCTGTCCTTGTTCTCCACTGAAAGGTTACAGGCTGTGATCAATCACACACACACCCGCACACAAACACACACTACCATTAGCAATGACATCCATTTATAGTGCAGTCCTAAGTGAATGCTGCTTCAACAGCAGCCCTCCCTGCATTCTCTCACTGTGTAATTTATCATCCACTGTCTCCTCTCCCTCACATACACACTCTCAGAGCGGAGGACGAGAGCCACCTCTGCTCTTTGTTGCGGTGCGGAGCATCAAATGGAGAGGACTGCGTGTCTGAGTGTGTGTGCGGGTTTCCTGTGTGACTTGTCCGCCCCGTTAAAGGCTGTAATGAAGTAGTTAGTATTTAAAATTAAGGCTGAGTTTCGAAGCTGCTCAGAGACACAGTGTTGAATTATTAATGTAAGAGTTCCTGTCGGGAGGCGCTGTTGTGCTTACTGTAAGCAGGCCGGGTTCCAGATCAAAGTCACCAAGGGCACATTAGCACTGCAAGCATCTATCAATGCACATATGCAGTAATAAGCCTTTTGGATAAGACTGTTCGCAACTCAACTGGGACTAGACTAGGACTGGCTGTTAAGTGACTTTCAACTCAACTGAACTCAAACTAGCATTTGGCTACTTCACAATTCAACTGGGACTAACTTTGGACTGACTCCCAACACAACTTGCACCAGCATTTGACTCACAACTCGAGGGAGTAGAGTTTATCTTGCAATGCAACTGAGACTAGCCTTTGACTTGCAACTCCACTAGGACTGGCCCTAACATTTCAACAATTCAATTGGGATTAGGAACTACTTCGCAACTCGACTGGGACTAGCTTTTATTTGCCTCAAATATCAACTGGGAATAGTCTTTGACTACCTTGCAACTTGACTGGGACTACCCTTTGATAGCAATTGACTGCTACACAGCTTGGTAGGATTAGACTTTGACTGATGCACGACGCAACTGGTGCTAGCCATTGGCTGATGCTTTATTCAATAGACTAGCCTGTGACTGACCTACAGCTCGAGGGAGTGGAGTTTTAGCCGCAATGCAACTGAGACTAGCCTTTGACTTGCAACTCGACTGGGACTTGATTTTGATTTAATTAGGCTCAACTAGGACTAGCCTTTACTGAACATTTAAACAACTCAATTGGGATTAGGAACTATTTTACAACTGGACTAGAACTAGCCTTTGATTGCCTCACAAATCAACTGGGAACAGTCTTTGACTACCTCACAACTTGACTGGGACTACCCTTTGACTTGCAACTTGACTGGTACCACACTTTGACTCACAACTCAACTGGGACTTGCTTTTGACTGACTCACAACTCAGCTGGAACCAGCCTTTGATTCAACTGGACTTAACCAGATCTGGCATTTGAATAACATGCAACTCAATTGGGATTAGCCTTTGACTACTTCACAGTTTGACTTGGACTAGCCTTTGAGTGCCTCACAACTCAACTGAAGATGGTCTTTGACTACTTCGCAATCCGACTGGGACTACCCTTTGACTCACAACTGCTACACAACTCACCAAGATTAGCCTTTGAATGACACACATCTCAACTGGTGCTAGCCATTGGCAGATGCATAACTCAATAGGACTAGCCTTTGACTGACCCACAACTCAAGGGGGTAGGGTTTTACCCGTAATGCTGGGACTAGCCTGTGACTCACAACTAAACTGGGACTAGCTTTTGACTAACTCACAACTCAACTGAAACCAGCCTTTGACCTTTTGACTTGCAACTCGACTTGGACTACCCTTTATCTCACCACTGACACTGAGACTACCCTTTCACCTGCAATCCAACTGGGTGTAGCCCTTAAGTGACTTACAGTTGGACCAGGACTAGCCATTGACTGATGCATATTTCGCTACTTGACTCAGACTCAGTTTTAGACCCCAGTTGAACTTAGACCCCATGCAACTCAACAGAGACTAGCCTTTCTACTAGTACCAAAATTTACTCTCTCTCTCTCAATGTCTCAGTGTCATTCTGTCATTTCCATTCCCTTTCCCTCTATTAGTCTCCCTCTCTCTCTCTCTTTCTGTATGATTTTGAGTGTGGAGATGGACAGCAGGGTAGTCAGTGTGTAGCTATGATGATCAATCACACACACACACACACACACACACACACACACACTTGGAGTTATGAGTGTAGCGCTCGTCTGCTTCAGAGAATTAGAGCCGTAAATCAAAGAAGCTGTCAAAACGGGGGGAGTGGGGGTAAAGTGAGAGAGATAAAGTGAGAGAGATAACGCAAAAGAGAGAGAAAGGGCGAGAGAGAGAGACAGAGAGTGCCTCCTCGCTCTTTGGGATGTAATTTCTCAGAATGTCAGATGAGGAGACGGAGCAGATAAGGCGTCTTGTGTGTGTTTGCGAGTGAGTGTGTGTATGACTGCACGTGCAGCCGAAATTTCATTACACACACCCACACACACACACACACACACGATAGAACGTCCTCTGTGTGTAACCTGATTATTGTCACTCAGAGATAAGACGAGTAATAGACCACCAATACACAACAGGGGGGCATCGAGGACTGTGTGTGTACAGAAGATCTGCTCAGGGACTCATGACATCATCAGTAAAGTTGTGTGTGCTGGGTGCTTATGTGCGCGTGTGTGTTTGTGGAGGTCTATACGTTTAAACTTCCATCAACAGTATAACTACAATAATAAATTACAGTCATATACATATATAAGTTTAGACGTCCCTGGCCGAATGACACTTTGATGTTTTCTAAATGTAAATAAGTGAAGGTCCCCTCTAGAGAGAACTAGGGCTGGACACTTTATTTGACTACAGGAATATTAATTTGTTGGGTAGGTATTCAGCGTTTTGGGATCTGAGATATTCGGGATCATGTGCTAGAGGCTAATCAAAGGCTAACCGTTGTAACATTGAGAGTTCTGAGAAACTCGGGCGGTTCGAGGTTATAGTTGTCACGTCTGCTGTCAATTCCCCTCCACACCACCAGAGGTCCCCATCACCAGAGTTGTAATTGGTGGTCATATTTTGTGTGTCTGCCTTTTTGTATGGTATATGAACCACATGCTCTGCTGTACTCTTGGTGCTAACTTGAATTATAAGTTTTGAATTCCCAGGGGTAGGTAAAAATATCCCTGAGCCCCAAGGACTCTTCTCAGACTCTGTGGGGTCACCAGGACAAATGGGCTTTAAAGGGGGTGCTATGTGGTGTCCTGCCACTGCCCGTGCTGCCGCAAAAACACTGGGCAGTGGTTGTCCCTTTGCGACCTGTTGGACAAAAGAGCATTTGACCACATACACAATATTTTCCGTATCCTACTCTACGCCAGCCCCAGACTGAGGCAGAAAGTTGAAGCTCACTTACCGATGGAGAGGATGTGACCCTGAGGGAGTTTGGCCAAGTAGTTCATTTATGCTGACCCAGATGATGGACCCCATGTCCATTGTCAAAGGGGAGGTAGGTCTAAGGACTCAACCAGGACGGCTGCCCTATCAGCTATCCAAGATCCTAGATCTGTGGGTGGATTCCAGGCCTAAGATTCTCATCTGTCAGCTGTTTAACTAGCGCAGCGTCCAAACAGTGATAGTACACTTCCCGTTCTATCAGCGATCCAAGATTTCGCTGGAATTTTTGGCCTGGAAGCCGCCCACATGTAGCCGGCCCTGAAACCCGTGGTCTTATTGGTCTGTACAAGTTGAACCACGCTGTAGCGGCTAATCTGGCACAATGTTATAAATTAGGAAGAGCTGGCAGGAGCGAGTCTGAAGAGGAGTACTGTGATTAATCCACACGCCTGCTTCATGTCCAATCAACCACCCGGCCGAGAGCACGACTCAAATATTTACATTCACACTGAAATTAGCTCCAACCGCCGTATTACTCTTCGTTAAAAATCACAAATTGGTGCAGCAACTCGCACCAAAGCAAACAGAGGAGCACATGAGCAAACACGCTTCATGTCACGCTCCACGGTGGGCGGTTTGGAGCTGTTCACGGGGCTAGCGTTCACCCCCTCCGTCAGCTCCATGGTTTTCACATTTCTGCTTCTTTTTATGAGCACTTTCTTGATTTTCTCTTCTCCCGTTGCTCCTCTCTTGTCTGGACTGGTTTGTATTTATTGGTAGGACTGTGTATTTTCACTGGAGATTGGAGAACCTTGTACCTTCAGAACAGTCATAAAGAACACAAGGCCTTCAGACGGAGTGTGAAAGCCGGTTGCTTTGTCTTGGACTTCCATTCCCGGAAAGCTGGAGGAAATTAAGTGTGACTGTTTTGGTGTTTTGATCAATTACAAAGTATTTACATGAGACTCAGATGTGGCCAGATGTTGTTATCTGCAGGAAACCCTAATGACATAAACTGACGTGCCAAGTCATGTGATATACCAAGCCAGGGTTAGCTTGGGAACGCCCTCACCTCTATAAGTTATAAGGTGTTACTTTGTGAGTAAGGTTGAACACTGGCCAGTGTGCTTATATCAAGGAGATAGTGGTTGGTAGTGGTTGGTGTAGCCCAGCGGATAACACCACCACCACCACATGTGGGACACTGGGGTTCGAATCCCAGTCTGGGTGACTATGCTGTGCTACACCTATAAGAGTCCTTGGGCTAGACTCCTAACACTACACTGGCCCACCTGTAATATGATTAACCATGACTGAACAAGGCATGATTGGGAAATGCCTCGACTGGGCTCATGTTGGGCAAACATGCCTCTCCAGAATGCTCCTCAGAACCAGTTCTGGACAATTTGGACCCGATGGCACAGTGCATTACCCTGCTGGAGTACCCCATCATTGTGGGCGTACATGATGTCCATGAGGGGCTGTAAATGGTCACCATGCACTGACGCTGTAAGCACCGGTCAGTGAGATGTCTAGGCAAACTAGTGAATCCAACCCATGCCTTGAGAACACACCCCATACCAGTATGGAGCCACCACCAGCTGCCACAGTGCCTTCACTGGCTTTGGGCAATGGTGAATAGACCTATCTACTTAGGCTGATGTCAGGAGTAATAGATGAAGATCGTACCAGAGTCACCACCCACTCCCAACCGTCTTTGGAAATTTGGTCCTCCCAGTGTTCAATTCATGACTATGGCCTTGCACGTTAGGTGGGGCCGGATCTGCTGTGATGTGTGTATGAAGCCTGTGAGATAAAATAAAATAGAAGCAGCTATTTAGCTAGTAGCTAAGCTATGCAGTCGAGTCAACATGTGGGCGTTTGATTGGTGCCGGTGTCTACGGACTGGGCCTATCATTGGGAGGCCATCAGTTTTATACTCAGTAATGCCACAGCCATCCACGGACAGGAGTTCAAACAAGCCTCGCCCTCTCCAAGTGACCCCCATCTCTATGGTTCGCTATGCTATCCATTGTGAGCTGATGTAACGAATTCGGTGGTAGTCTTCACCCTCCTAGTGCTGGGGTGGTATTGTAGCCCATACGTTCACAGAGGCACCTGGGGGGCAGTTGAGGGGGGACAAACCTTGAGCCCATGACCACAAATCCACCAACTCCCACAGCTCAATTTCGTGTAGCTAACTTGCACTTAGCAACCAACAGCAATGTGTCTTACCTGTTAAACCTGCTCATTGATGAATATCGGGCGAGTAGTATGGAAAACCGTCACTCGTCAAGAGAACTCGAGAAATGCAGCATGAAACACCAGAACAAAGCCAAACATCAATTCTACACAGAAGCGCCGCCGGGTTCTCTGGGCCCAGCTCATCTCAGACGAACCTTGAGCAACGGATTGATGACACAGTGAACTATAAAGACAAAAGAGACCATCCAGACTGGGCCAAAAGGTGCAAAAGCCCACATCTGTCATGGTGTGGGGGAGCATCACTGCACACAGTCCGGGTGGAGGCACCATCAGCCATTTGCAAAGCAATGCGCAACTATACTGTTAATCGTTTTTTCTTTTTCTCCCGTTTCATCGCCGACTAACTCGTCCCACAGCTTTCGGGATATCGACTCCATTCCAACTCCAGATTGTCTGGTATGATACACTGATGTGGGCTTGTATACAGCTTTTGGATCGGATGCACGGATTCCGATTAAGAAGGAATTTTTTCCGGAATGTTTTTCCCATAGAGAATGAATAGGATCGAAAAACACGTGCATATCTAACCCACTTCCGCTCAACCTAGCGCCACCAAATCGGATACACTGGCTCAGGGCGCAGCCTCAAGCAGGCATTCAGTGTTTGTTTGACCTGCACTTGTTTGCTTCTCCTTTTTTTTTTCGCATCCCTCGTTCCTCCAATAGAGTCCCAGTCATTTTTGGACCCCTCTGATGCCGGCTGTTTCATTCGGCCTAGAGGAGCAAAATTTCACATACACACTACAGGCAGGTCCCCAAGCACTAATCCACAGCCATACTGACGTCCACTCCTCTATCTGTTGTTGATTCATCCCTCGTTCCTCTCAGAGTCCCAGTCATTTTTTTACCCACCTAAACGGGGCTGCTTCCTTCGCCCGAGAGCCACCAGACTTCACATGCTCACTAAGGGGAGGTCCCCAAACACTAGTGCACAGCGATACTGACCCGCACTCGTCTATGTGCCGTTTATTCATCCCTCGTTCCTCCCATACAGTCCCAGTCAATTTCGACCCAAACTAAGCAGTAATGATTTTGTTCGCCCGAGAGCCACCAAACCTCACATACTCACTAAGGGCAGGCCCCCAGATGCTAATCCACAGCTATACCGACCCACACTTGTTTACTCATCCCTCGTTCCTCACTGAGCAAGCTGTGCAAGCTGTGAGAGCTCACTTAGCAGCACATATACCTCAGAGCAAAATAATCAACTTACAATAAACATAACTGGGATACATGTCCCTGCACAAACCTCCATCCTTCGCCCCTCTTTCTCTCCCATTCTCTCTTCTTTCCTTCACCCCATTCCTCTCTCTCTCCCCCTTCCATTCCCTCCCTCAGCCCTTCCACATTAGCAGCAGTAAGAGTCAGTGGAATATTTCCCAGCATGCCACAGTGCTGAAAGAATAAAACCGCTAATTAAAAGACATGAGTGTGAATATTTTCTCAGGCTCAACATCCTCTCTGTGAACGACCCACTTCAGAGTTTGAGGGTCTGAGAAAGGCCAGATGCCCTACGAGAAGCATTACACCTTCCCCCCTTTCTCCGAATGATGGATGAGGGGGAATGAAAGGTTTCCTCTGCAGGACAGAGCAGCCGTCAGTGAGCCGACATCTGCTTTCCATCTCCGTCGCACAGCCAGCACACAGCCTGCCTGATCCGACATCAGCCTGCAGCCTTGCCTTCCAGCAGAAGCAGAACACTAGAGCAGTACAACTGATCTCAGATCAGCCTACAGCAAAACAATAGAGCCATACAACTGATCTCAGATCAGCCTACAGCCTTCCCTTCCCCTAGAACACTAGAGAAGTACAACTGATCTCAGATCAGCCTACAGCAGAACACTAGAGCAGTACAACTGGTCTCAGCTCAGCCTACAGCAGAACACTAGAGCAGTACCACTGATCTCAGATCAGCCTACAGCAAAACACTAGAGCCGTACAACTGGTCTCAGATCAGCCTACAGCCTTCACTTCCCCTAAAACACTAGAGCAGTACAACTGGTCTCAGATCAGCCTACAGCAGAACACTAGAGCAGTACAACTGGTCTCAGATCAGCCTACAGCAGAACCCTAGAGCAGTACAACTGGTCTCAGATCAGCCTACAGCAGAACCCTAGAGCAGTACAACTGGTCTCAGATCAGCCCACAGCTTTCTAGCAGAACCAGAACTCTGGAACTGTAAAACTGGTCTTAAATCAGCCTATAGTCCTGACTGTCAGCAGAGCCAGAACCCAAGAGACAAAATCGGATCTCAGATCAGCCTAGTGTCTTGACATCCTGCAGAACCAGAACATTACAGCCATAGATCTGATCAGGCTACAGTTCTAACACGTTCCTCTGTGTGTTCCTCTGCTGCTGCTGCTTAGAACTCATTCAGTGTTGAACTGGGATTCTCATGCACAGTGTTTCAGCGGGACTTTGTCAATGAACGGTCGCTAACGTTAGTGAAGGTGTGGCTAATGTAATTGCTAACTGAGTTCGCTGAACAGTAGAAAGGTGGGATAAAGCTAACTTTGAAATATTTGAAAAATATCTCAGGGAAAGTTTTGTACCCGAGGGCTCGGTTCCCATCTGTGTTGGGTTGGCAGTTTATAGGGTTCTATATAGCACCAAAGAGGTTCTTCTGCCGAGACAATGTCAAGCTGGCAACCAGCGAGACTCACTGGACAAAACATGTGTCCCCTGTGACTGAGCCGTACCTAACACCGTGTACCACCTCCACCAGCACCAGTAACAGCTGGGACTGGATTGGGCTTATACTGGACATGGTTCTGGATGTAGCCACATCAGTGTTCAGACACTCTTACACCAAGTCAGGTGGTCCAGATGTGGTGGATGCCTTCCCTGGCACAGTTCCGAGGAGAATTCCCTGTAGACTGGGATTGTATCCACTGCTGGTAGACCCGTATGACCGTACGCTTCCACACACCTGCAGATTCAGCTACTTCCTTCACACTATGGTCTTTGGGCCACGGCCCCACATGCAGTCACTCCTTTTAGCCAATCATTAACATCTGCTCTGGAACCATTTGTCCACACATGGAATGAGAACATTCCTCGGCACCCGTACCACCTCCTCCCAATCTAATGGATCCCGTCACTCACACCCCACAGGCCGCATCATCCTCGGCTACAGCAGCGCCTATCTGCCAGGAGCCTTGATGGAACTACCACACCCGTAAAACCCTTGGGTGACTAATGTCTGAGGAACTTGTACTAACCATATGCGCGACCTGTTATTATGTACAGGAATCCAAGGTTTGTTTAATATACGTTGTTCACAGGTTGCATGAAAAAATGAAGCGTACTTAAATAACGCGAGTGTTGTTCCTGGTGATCTCCTGAATGCTCAGAGTGGAGGATAAATATGGTGAGCACTAAGGCCTAGGAGACAGACTGCACACTGCTTCAGTTTTCATCCTTTTCTTCATTTTATACCGTCTGGGGGAGAAGATATCAGGTCTGAGAGGGGGAGTAGGAGGAGTGAAACGAAGTAAAGACAGTAGAGAGGGAAAGCGAGCGCTCGGAAGCAGGTCTAAATGAAGGAGTAAAAGCCGGTTGACGGCCCCGTGCACGGGATCCCCCTCGCGTCACCCCTGGAAAGTATGAGGGTTTAAACAAACGAGTGGAAACGGCAGCCACGCGAGCCGCGCTGTCACCAGTGATTTATTACCCTCAGCAGATTAATGCAGGAGAGGGAGGGAGGGGGAGAGAGAGAGAGAGGAAAAGAACAAGGTCCAGAGAGAAAGAAGAAAGAGAGAGAGAGCGGGGGGGACAGCAAGGGCCAGAGAGTAAGAAGAGGGCCAGAGAGAGAGAGATAGAGAGAGAAGAAGGAGAGAGAGAGAGAGAGAGAGAGAGAGGAACAGCAACACGGTCCCCCCTGTGCGTCCAACGCAGAAGAGAGAGAGCGGGGGCGGGGGCAGCAAGGCCAGAGAGCGAGAGAGAGATTCCGAGTTTCCCTCGGGACAGAGAGGAGAGAGAGAGAGAGAGAGAGACGAGGACGTTGAGAGAGAGAGAGAAGAGAGAAAGAGGAGAGAGAGGAGAGGAGGAAGACGTCGGAGAGAGAAGGAGAGAGGGGGTGGGGGGGGGGGAACAACAAGTGGCAGCCAGGAATAGATAGAGAGAGAAGATTTAGAGAGAGAGAGAGAGAGAGAGAGAGAGAGAGAGAGAGAGAGGGGAAAACAACAAGGGCCAGAGAGGGAGAAGAAAGATTGAGAGGGAGAGGGAGACAGAAAGCGAGAGAATGAATATGGACGAGTGAGAGAGAGAGGAAAACAGGGGGCACGAAGAAAGAGAGAGAAGAAAGGGGGGGGAGCAAAGACTTATTAACAAATGGGTGTGTATGATATATGGAAGAGAGAAAAAGAGGAGGGGGACAGACGTTGTGTAAAGTGAGAGAAAGAAAGAGAGAAAGGGACCGGAAGAGTAAGTTTGCAACAGACAGAGAAGGAGGGAAAGGGACAGACACGGAGAGACGGGGCAGAGAGAAAGATAAATGTAAGCGAGGGGAAAACAACGTGAGGCAAGAGAGAGAGGAAAGAGGAGTGGGAGAATGTCAAGAGAGAGAGAGAAAGAGGAGAGCGAGTGGAGAGAAAGACGATGACTAGGAGAAGCAACAAGAGAGGAGAAGAAGGGAACGAGAAGAACGAAGACACAGCTGGGAGAATACGAGAAGGGGACAAAGACACAATAGAGGGGAGGCATGATGAGAGGGAGAGACAAAGGGAAAGAGATAAGTAGAGGACAGGAGAGGGAACAGAGAAAGGGAGGAAGAAAAGAGAGAGTAGAACCTGAAAGGGAAAAAGGACGTGGACAGAGAAGACAGACAGCAGGGACAATGAGAGCAGAGAGCAAGTAACGAGGGAGAGGGGAAGAAAAGGAAGATGAGACAGGTGGGAAAGGGAGAGGATCGAGAGAGACGAGAGAGAGTAGAGACAATCCTCTCCTCCTCCTTTCCTGACCATGAACAGCTTATCTGTTTCCACTGAACATGGATGAGAACAGTGTGGATAATGGAGCGAGGCAGCGGCTGTTACTAGAGGAGTATATCTGCTCCACTACCTATGCTGTCCGGGAGGAGCAGACCAGGCTGTGTCTGAGGGGTCCCCCGGTGGGGTCCTGAGGGGTCGCCGGTGGGCGGCGGGGCTGGAGTGGGCGCAGGATCCACTAACGAGGCAGGTTGATGTGTGGATGTATGGAATAGGTTTTGGTGGGCAGCTGGGAGAGGGAGGAGTGGGAGGAGTGGGAGGAGTTATAACACAGGAATACCCGGGATCACTGCCTGTCCTCCCTCTACGCTACGTGCAGAGAGAGGAATTCCCACCTCCCTACGTGTGTGAGGTAGAGCCTGAAGGGGAAAATCTGGAGAGAGTGAGGAGGAGGACGGGGAGTGACTGAGTGCTGTTTAGTGTTGTGGTTTGGAGGGAGTCAGGCTGCTGATCACTGCTCAGTCCCAGAGTGAAGGCTGGTTTCAAAGGCCAATGTGTGGGGGCCCTGTGGTGGTGTGTGATGTGTGGGGGGCGGAGTTAGAGTTAACATGGAGCGGGAACACTGACCGTCACACCACACAGTCTATTATTCTCCAGCCTGAACTCACCAGCTCTCATCTCCTCTGCTCTCTCTCTCTTTACTGTTTCTCCTCCGACTACGTCTACTTTGAACTCTATTCTTTGGGACTGTCCTCTCTCCTCACAATTGGGAATTTACACCTTCCTTTTTCTTTCTCTTCCTCTCTCTCACTCTCTCCCACTCGTTTTCTGTATCTCCTCTGACTCTTCTATTTCTCTTTTGTATCTTGAATCTCTCTCTCTTCCCACTCTTATCTTTCTCTCTATCTCTCCCCTGCACTTCCTTTTTCTTTCCTCCTGTTTCCTCTCTTTTTCTCTCTCTACCCCCTCTAAATCTTTTCTCTCTATTTCTCTAACCCTGCACTTTTTTCCTCTCTGACTCTATTTCTCTCTCTCCTCTTTTCTAACTATATTTTGTCTCTCCTCTCCCACCCCCCCCTTTTCTTCTTTTGCTTTTTCTCTCTAATCCCTCTTTTCCCCACTCCTTGCTACTATCTATTCATCTCTCTCCTCTCTCTTCTCTCATCTCTCCTCAGTGGGTAGGTCGGGGTAACTGGGTTCTCTGTTCAGGAGTGGATTAAGTGAGTCAGTATTTGAGCTGGTGATGTCACCCAGGATAATACAACTCAACCTGGTTGTGCGTTCATACCTGACCGTCATGTGGACCTGCTGCATTAATCACTCCTGCAGTAGAGCTTCACCGGAGACGCTGGAGCCGTCTGAGCTTTGTTTGAT
>JAMWET010002151.1:30000-55000 GCA_024036415.1 Prochilodus magdalenae | reverse complement strand
CTCCATTACTCCTTCTTCCTCAAACTCTCTCTCTCCCTCTCTCTCCCTCTCTCTCTCTCCTCGCTGCTGACCCAGTTGCTCAATCTTACTAAACTAGATTAATCACAGTCCTCCTAATCACTCTGACCAGGTTGGGCGTTTCTTCTTCTTGTCTTCTGTGACCCTGGGGTGACATTCTCCAAAAATCTCCAATTTGTTTTTTATAATCCCACATGGAATCTCTCTGTTTCTGCTCTCTCTCTGCATCTCTCCCTCTCTCTCTGCATCTCTCTCTCTCTCTCTGCTCTCTCCCTCTCTCTCCTCTTTCTACTCTCTTACTTCTCCCTGTACTCTCTCTCTCCTCTCTCTCTACTCCCTCTCAGTGCATCACTCTGTATCTCTCTCTTTCTTTCTTTCTAGATATACCTCTCTGAACTCCCAGTCTCTCTTATTCCTTCAGTTTACCATCTCTCTCCCTCGACTCTGTCTTCTCTGAGATCTACCTCTCCTGACACTCTCATCTCTCTCTCTCGATCTCTCCTTCATCTCTCTCTCCCCTCTCTCCTCCCTATCTCCCTCTCTCTCCCTCTCTCCCTCTCTCTCCCCTCTCGCCCTTCTCTCTCCCTCTCTCCCTCGTTCTCTCTCTCTCCTTCTCTCGCTCTCTCGTCTCTCTTTCTCTCTCTCTCTCTCCTCAAGCCCGCCCCTCTCCGTCTCTTCTCTCTCTCTCCCTTTCTCTCTCTCTCTCTCTCTCTCTCTCCCTCTACTCCCTCTCGGTGCATCACTCTGCATCACTCTCTCTCTTTCTTTCTAGATATACCTCTCTGAACTCCCAGTCTCTCTTATTTCTTCAGTTTACATCTCTCTCTCTCTCTCTCTCTCTCTCTCTCTCTCTCTCTCTCTCTCTCTCTCTCTCTCTCTCTCACCCTCTCTCCCTTTCTCTCTCTCTCTCTCTCTCTCTCTACTCCTCCGGTGCATCTGTCTCTCTGTCAGTCTTCTTTCTCTATACTCTCTGAACTCCCAGTCTCTCTTATTTCTTCAGTTTACATCTCTCTCTCTCTCTCTCTCTCTCTCTCTCCCTCTCTCCCTCTCTCTGTCTCCCTCTATCTCCCTCTCTCTGTCTCTCTCTCTCTCTCTCTTTATTAGCTGACAGTAATGTTTGGTGCTCATCCCCTTTAGCTGTGCTGGTCTTTAGGCTCGGTGGTATAGCGGTGGCGGCTGAAAGAGGAGCCGTGTTCTCTCTATCTTTATTAATCAGAGAGAAAGACACAGACAGATCCTGTGGCAGTCCAGCTATCGCTCACTGACTGAGGAGGAGGAGGAGGAGGAGGAGGAGACAGGTATAACTGTATTAATCCGCTTTGATTAATTGTTATAAAGTGTCATCTGTAAACTTCATCTTGATTTAATCACCCACGTAGGGGACCGGACCCTTCCCTCTGCTGATTTGGACTTACTGAAGGCCTATGAAGAGTGCTGAATGGGCCTGTCCTGAAGCAGTTGGCTTTTACTAAATGGGTTTTGAGTTGTCCGGGCTTTTCGTGCTGCAAGGAAACGTGCCTGAGAGAAACAGACGTGGATGAAGTATCACTTTAGCCCAGGCAGTTCACTGTGGATATTTACACCCTGATTGTAATACATGAATATTGAGTGAAGCAGATTAATGCTTAACATTACTGTGTTAATATCTACAGTCCTGAGGAAGGTGGACCTCACCACCTGACCAGAAATAACACCACCAGTTCAAGTAAAACAAATGCAGCTAAAGTGTTATTTGAGCCATAGAAAAAAATATATATTTTGATCATGATGCTGAGAAACAGATCCCAAGACTTGGCATCATGTCCCATATCATCACTGTCCAAAGAAATTCAAGTACCTTTATAATAAAATCTCCCAATGGATAGATCAATCAAACTTTCCCATCTGGAAATACAAAGTAGTTTTAAGCCTGCTGAGAGCTCCACCTACAGACCTACAACTTCAACCTTGGTGGGTAGGTTTAACCGTCAAGTTTCACACTCGGTCGCACATGTGACGTACACAGGGATTTTCCTTATCGCTGTACCTGACTGACCCAACAGCCACGATTACAGACATCCAGCGAGCAGTGGTGTCCTCCATGAGTCATCCTGTTAGTGCAGCACCTTTGGCAGACGGCTGCACCACGCAGGACTACATGCACACAGACCGTTACCACGACTGTCCTTAACACCACGTCACCGTCACCAAAGACTGCAGTGGTGTCGTACCAGACTGTCATGGAGCGACTCAGAATGGCAGCGGGTCATCTTCAGTGACGAGTCCCGCTTTAGTCTTGGTGGAGACGCCCAACGAATCCATGTGTGGAGGCACCGTGGTCAGCACCAAGATGAACGGTTTGTAGTCACACATCCAGAAGGCCTGGTGTCCCTCCACCTCCACCCCTACCGCACCATCTGCAGGAACTGTGTGAGGATGTTCAAGCTGCATAGGATGGATTATCACAGGACACCATTAGGAACCTCTACAGCTCCATGCCGAGACGCCTGGCATGTTGGGTTAGCCTGGCACCATACTGAGAGACAGACTTCTGTATGTGTAGCTCAATAAATATTGATCATATCAGTCTAAATTTATCATCAGTTATTGATCCTGGTCACCTTTATCTTCCTTCCCAGCAGCACCGCACTCCCACACCTCCTTCTGGGTGCAGCTGTTCTTTGGACGATGAGTGTACAGCCTCATGTGTTAAATCTGGGGCATGTTTTTGATAATATCCGTTTTTCCTCTGTACATTTCTAAACTTTAAATATGATCGTCCCATGTAAACACATATACACACACGAGGCCATGCTCGCTCACGCTCAGAGACACAACATACAGAGGAGTCGCCGCTGATAAGCCACTTCATCCATTTTAAATGATCATTACTTTTTTTTTTTCATCAGCTCGTTAAGTTGTTTTTAAAACGGAATATTATATTAGATGCTCTGCCACGGCTGCGTGCTATATTAAAACATAAATCACTCCATAATCAATCAGTAGGTGACAATGTTGAGGCAAATCAGTGCTATCGTTGTTTCCATGAGAAATGCCATTAATATGATTTTTATCTGCGACAGTGGGGGGCCGTGGGGGGATGCTGAAAATGATTACATATTTTAAAGGATCATTTAAGGTGATTTCATCCTTGGGGTGGGAACGTTTCATTAGTGTAATGCTGCTGTCTACAATGCGCAGCCACTGAAGTAAGTACAGGAGCTGTGGTGATAAGGTGAATGATGGGACGGCTGATTATAGAAACCGGTTATACTGTACATTAGGGGTATGTATGGGATTGAGGCGACTGGGATGTGCGGAGATTCCGAGATTCAGCCTTAATGAAGACATCGGAATGTGTTCAGGCAGAAATCCCAAAGACTGGTTGGGGTACGTGACACAGCTAACTCAAAGACTGCTTCAGGTAGGAGCCAGTCAGGTTTAGCCAAGGCTGAACAATTAGTGACTGTGCAATGTGCAACATGACTGTTATCTGATGGTGTACACATATTTTGTTTGCTAACTAATCCTGTGGATTCCCAACTACGGAATGTTTGGTCTGACTGGGACCAGTGCCTGTATCCAGCCTTTTAACCTGGCGGTTTTGGGAAAAATTCCAGTTTCTCCAATTTTTTCCTATTAATAATGGATGGGATGGAAAAGTGCATGCCCATCTACTGTATCTCCACTCAACCCGAGACACCGGTTTACATACACTATCTCAGGGCAGAACCCTGAGCAGGAATTCAGTGTTGGTCTAACCCACACCCGTTCCTTAGGGTCCCATTTCTCATTACTCCTCCCATAGAGTCCCCTTCATTTTAACCCCCAGGTAACCCCGGCAGTTACCAAACAAGCCACCAATATTTGGAGTTCTCAGGAGATGACTTTTGGTTACGATTCATAACACAACTTAACGTTTAATGAGAAGTGAGAAGAAACAAAACTTCTCCAGCGCTAACAGCTACTCCGGAAAACCCAAGACTCCACCCACGTTCGGGCTTAGATGAACCTAAAACAGCCCAACACACACATACACCTACTGACAAAGCTGCTTTGGTATAAGCTCTTCCATGCTCTCCATACCAACCTTAACACCACCATGGTATTAGCATTGTGCTATTACAGGCAGATCCCAAACTCTAATCCACAGCCATACTGGCCTGCACTCCTCTATGTGTCATTTATTCATCCCTTCTCTAGTTGATTTTATAATGCGCTATAACGCTGGTGTCATCCATACTTTGTGGTGTTTGAGATATTGAGACCGTTTCCACTTCAGAATGTTCGGCCTGATTGGGAATCCCATGCATGTACACAGCTTTTTGGTCCAACTTACCGTTTTTTGGAAGAACGTATTGGCATTCCGATTTTTTTAACCATTAAGAATGGATTTGGTGGGAAAAGTACACGCCCATCTACTGTTGGTCCGACCTGCGTTCATTTCTTTTCTACGTTGTTCTTCCATAGACGCCCATTCATTTTCACCCACAGTGAAACCCTATCTGTTGAGCTACAGCCACCAAACTGCATATACTCACTCAGGGCAAATCCCCAAGCTCTAATCCACAGACATACTGACCCTCACTTTTTTTACACTCATCCCTTATTCCTCCTATAATCTCACCATTTTACCACACTCCCAACATTTACACCAACAAGCCCACTGTATAATTCAGAGTAGCTGCTGAACAATGAATTACTGAGCTACTGTATAAACTTGCACACTCTAACATGTGCTTGCACCACGTTTATGGTGTGCATTCACCATGGCTTTGTTTGGACACCAGTTTGCATCACCACAACCACAGAGTTGAGTAGAATCGTACCGCTCCATGAAGCCTATCCGGTACATCCTAAAGAATTCCAATGGGCTTACAAAGGTCCAGACTCTGATTCCTCATGCTATCCGAACGACTCATTTACATTTACGGCATTTAGCTGACGCTCTTATCCAGAGCGACTTACAAAGTTAATGATTACAGGTAGGCCTGTGTAGTGTTAGGAGTCTTGCCCAAGGACTCTTATTGGTGTAGCACAGCATAGTCACCCAGACTGGGATTCGAACGACAGTCTCCCACATATTGAGGTGGCACCCTGAGTAGTGGTGTTACCCGCTGAGCCACACCAACCACATTCACAGTCTGAGCATGAAAGTCTGATGAATCTCGGCATTGCTAGGCTGGAATATGGTTGTACAACCTGGGAAAGAAAGAAATCCTTTGATGGGATAACCTGGTTGTTCAGCATATCCATGTGGTCAGCTGACTTCATTTTATTAGGACATAACGTTGCTGAGATTCAAACAGACCAACTTACCCAGCCTCCATAGGCTTGGGGGTCTTCACGTCTTACCCTGATGCTCCCCATCACTCTGGAATAGGGTCAGTCTGGACACATTAGACCACATGACCTTTTTATATTACTCCAGAGTCCGATAAGTGTTGATTCTTCCATGAAGCTCATGGTTCTCCGCTGTCATTGCAGGTTCTAATCCACAAGTGCTGGACAGCTCTGAACCCAGTTCCAGTCATTTCAGATTCTCCCTAGTTGGTTTACGGTTTATGACCCTTCGGAAACCCAGTTAAATCTCGTCCATGACCGCAGGACACGTCTTCCCACATGACTAGGAAATGAGAAGTTATCACTGCTTTGGATTGGG
This sequence comes from Prochilodus magdalenae, assembly GCA_024036415.1. Lineage (NCBI taxonomy): Eukaryota > Metazoa > Chordata > Actinopteri > Characiformes > Prochilodontidae > Prochilodus > Prochilodus magdalenae. Next base: position 49,341 of record JAMWET010002151.1, on the reverse strand, counting down.
ATAAAATAATTGTTGCCAGGTAACTACAGTAGGGGTAAAGGGGTGAACTGTGTACATGTAACTGCCCCTTTAAGGTGCTGGTGCCATTATGCAGCTGACCAATTAGCCAATGAGTGGGACTTCCAGTTCTCACCTACTGCCACGAGTGACGACCCAATTTGTATAACGTCCTGCCGAAGGATGTCAGAGCGCAGGCCAGGAGCGACAGAGCGACCACGGAGCTGCCGATGGACAGGCGCCCCTACACCACCCCCCCCGCCCCCACCCTCTTCCCCTCCTCCCACGCTCTGCCGTGGTCAAGGACACGGGTATCAGCACGGGCCCGGCGAGCGGCCATCCATCAGGGCAGATGGCTAATAGAAACACCCAGTGACAATGATCATCACGAGCGAAAACAACGCTCCATAAACATCCACTGACATACGGTCAAGAAGAAGGAGGGAGAGACGGAGGAGGAGGGGGTGAAGGTGTGGAATGGAGAGAAAGAGACAGAAGAGAGGAAGCTGAAGATGAATGGAGATCACGGCCGACACGGGAACAGAAAGAAAAAATGGTTTATGGCACAGTCCAGAGCAAGTCCAGGTATTCACAGCACAGGGTTCCATACAGGGTTCCAGTGTGGGAATCACGATTACGGATCATTTCTGTTCCCTGTATTAGTGTTCCATACAGTGTTCCGTTCCCTATACGTGAATGGTAGATCATTCCTATTCCCTTGAATTCTGTGTAGTGCTCTATGTTAGTAATAGAGCACAGTGGAACAGGCCAGTTTTTGGAACAGTGATTTCCCCCCTACAATAGTGTTCTATATAGTGCTTCAGTGTTACAACATTCTACACTCAGCATCAAAGAACAGCTGCACCCAGAAGGAGGTGTGGGAGTGGGGTGGTGTTGGGAAGGAGGATAATGGTGACCAGGATCAATAACTGATGATAAATTTAGACTGATATGATCAATATTTATTGAGCTACACATACGGAAGTCTGTCTCTTAGTATGGCGTTGGGCCGCCGTGTTCACTAACCCAACACGCCAGACGTCTCGGTATGGAGCTGTAGAGGTTCCTAATGGTGTCCTGTGATAATCCATCCCATGCAGCTTGAATATCCCCACACAGTTCCTGCAGATGGTGCGGTAGGGGTGGAGGTGGAGTGACACCAGGTCTTCTGACAACAAACCGTTCATCTTGGTTCTGACCACGGTGCCTCCACACACGGATTTGTTGGGCATCTTCACCAAGACTAAAGCGGGACTCGTCACTGAAGATGACCCGCTGCCATTTTCAGTCACTCCATGACAGTCTGGCAGAGCACCCCTGCAGTCTTTGGTGACGGTGACGTGGTGTTAAGGACAGTCGTGGTAACGGTCTGTGTGCATGTAGTCCTGCATGGTGCAGCCGTCTGCCAATGGTGCTGCACCATCTCTGCACCAACAGGGCGACTCATGGAGGACACTACTGCTCACTGGATGTTCAGTCGTGGCTGTTGGGTCAGTCAGGTACAGAGATAAGGCCGGTCAAACCTACCCACCAAGTTTCATTCCTGTTGGTTGACTCCTTCTGGGTGCAGCTATTGGGGCCATTGTTCTTTCGACGATAAGTGCACATTGGGCTGCGTTGTAGGGAACAGTGCTCTATAACTCTATAGCAGTGTATATTCTGATCCCCTGTAGAGAGTGGCGATTCGGTGCTATATCCGTCCTCTATAATATAGTTCTTCAATGTAAGGAATGCTGATTAGCGGATGACTCTTGTCCCAAGGGTGCTGTTCTACATAGTTCTCCAATGTAGAGAATAATGCTAAGGGACCATTTCTGTAGCCACGTTCTATCTAATGCTCGGATATAAGGAATGGTGACCGAGACGGCATATACATTCCCTGTAACAGGGTTACTTATAGTGTTCCAATGCAGGGAAGCGTGATTACAGGCCCATAGTGTAAATCTCAACACCATCCAGTGAAACTACGGTGGCTAATTGAGAAAGAAATGGAAGGCAAGGACGAGAAAAGCCCTCAGAAATGAACCACACATGATAAAGTGGCATTGCCATAACAACAGAGAACACAAACAACGCAGGAACCACATTGTCCACTCTCCCTAGCACCACGGTCCAGTCCCTTCACACCCTGCTGTAGCACTTTTTTTTTTAATTTTCGTACATTCATTTTTATTTTCTCATCCGCTAAATGAAGACTAATTAGGAGAGGGGAGACATTTCAAAGCGGGCGAGCCAGCTCGCCTCACAGGGTGGGATTTTTCTTTTCTCTCTCTTTTCTGGTGTTTTTGTCAGTCCCCCCCCCCACTTCTCCTCTTCCCAGCCCACCCCACTCTACCCCAGCAAGGCCCCCACACACCCTCCCTCCCCCCCCCGTCGGTTTAATTACCCAACATTTGTCTCAGTTTTCTTGAGCTGCGTTTGTTTATCCTGGTGTCACGCCTGACATTGGCCAATTAGTGCAGTGAAATAGTTTAGCCTGAGCGGCAGAGTCGGGCGGAACGCAGCCGAGACGTTTTGCTAGGGAGAGGAGGAAGAAGAGAGGAGCGGAGAGAGCAAACGTTTTCGGGGAAGATAGAAGGGTGGCTGAGGGCGACGAGCTGAGGGAGACGATGAGTCTCCTGACTACCTTTGAATTAGACGCGTTCATATACGGTATATATGTGAAATTGACAATGAAGTCAATTTGCCAACACAAAACGGCGCGCAATGTTTTTGAGGGCTACGCTAACTAAGGTAGACTATTCCTGGGTGTTCCATTAACACTGATTCGCCGTACTCGGTTTCCAGCATATTCTAAATCTTAATAACTTATATTAAACAGTTTTTGGAGCATAGCTGAATTTGAATGAGGGGGTGAATCAGGTGGATCACAAGGAGAATCAGCCAGAAATGCAAATTAGCAGTCGGATAGTTGATACTTCTATTACATTTAAGGAAAGCCATTTGTTTGCTGTTATTAACCTGTTATTAACCTTTTTTTTTTTTGCATAACTAAAAAAAACATATTACCATTTATATTGTGCAATAATTTCATAATGAGTCAGCCAAAAAAAGTAACCCAAATATATAAATAAATGTTCAATATTTACTGCATATATTTATGTTTATTTTGTATATATTATTTTATCAGCTCCACTGACCATACAGGACACTCTGTAGGTGTACAGGTCCAGACTGTAGTCCATCTGTTTCTCTGTGTACTGTATTACCCTGTTCTTCAATGGTCAGGACCCCCACAGGACCACCACAGAGCAGGTATGATGTGGGTGGTGGATCATTCTCAGCACTGCAGTGACACTGACGTGGTGGTGGTGTGTTAGTGTGTGTGGTGCTGGTGTGAGTGGATCAGACACAGCAGTGCTGCTGGACACCTCAGTGTCACTGCTGGACTGAGAGTCATTAGCATCTAAAACTGTCCAGTCAACAGCGTCCTGTGGGCAGCGTCCCGTGACCACTGATGAAGGACTAGAGGATGACCAACACTGCACTGTACAGCAGCAGATGAGCTATCGTCTCTGACTGTCCATCTACAAGGTGGACCAGCAAGGTAGGAGTGTCTAATAGAGTGGACAGTGAGTGGACACAGTGTTTTCAACAGCACTGCTGTGTCTGATCCACTCACACCAGCACAGCACACACTAACACACTGCAATGCTGAGAATGATCCACCACCCACATCATACCGGCTCTGTGGTGGTCCTGTGGGGGTCCTGACCATTGACGAACAGGGTAATACAGTATACAGAGAAACAGATGGACTACAGTCTGGAACAGAGTGCTCCTATATACTCAGTGGGACTAATAAAGTGGATAAAGAGTGTAGATACAAGGAGGTGGTCATAATTTTATGCCTGATCAGTGTCTATATCAGTAGAGTACACATGTGCGTGTCTCTGAATTACTGAGTGGGCCACTCCCACCTCCTTATAAGGTCCAAGAGGGCACAACCATTTTTAAGGAAATGACATCTAGGCTCATACAGGTACCGACCCCCCCCACACACACACGCGCTTGTGAGCGCCTCAGTGAGGCAAGAAACACTCACCCCCTGGCTTTGATGAAAAACACCCGCACACTAATAGTCTCTTTAGATGTCTTTCAAAGGCATTGTTATGGCGAAATTAGAATATTTATCTCGTTCTGATGGCGGCAGAGTGATTGATGTGTTCTACATGGCACGCTTCAGGTTCTGGAGTATATGAATCTGAAGAGCCAATACATCTCTGGCAAGATAAGCCATTTTTACTCACTCTTGCATGCACGGGCATATCAGAGCGGGCGAGAGTGCGCACACCTCAGAGAGAGAGAGAGAGAGAGAGGGAGAGAGAGAGGGAGAGAGAGAGGGAGAGAGAGAGAGAGAGAGAGAGGGAGAGAGAGAGAAGTGCGCATTGCATCTTTCACAGCTGCAATTACCGCAGTCAAAGCCCACCAGCAGAATAAACTGATGTCTCCAGACAAAATATGTGTTCAATTCTATTTCTATTCTGTAAAAATTGATTCAGTAAAACACAGTCATATATTTCAGCCTGTTTGGGGGGGCGGGCATGGCGTGGGGGGCTGGGTGGGTAACATTAATAAAGATACAATTCCTCTAGCCTTTCAAGCTTCTCCCAAGAGCGTACAGACCAGAGGGTTCCTTCTCATAGAGGTAGAATGAAGAGGTGTGTTAGGGTGGAGATGCACCATTGGAGTGATCGTGCAGCTAAGGTGTTGCTAAAAAGAATGGGAGTCTATGGGAGAAACAAGGGATGAATTACGAACACATAGAGGAGTGAGGGTCAGTATGGCTGTGGATTAGAAGTTGGAGATTTGCCCTGAGCGAGTGCATGTTGTTTGGTGGCTGTGGGTTAAAGAAAACAGTAGGGTTTGGGTGGGTGGAGGAGTGAATGGGACTCTATGGGAGGAACAAGGGATGAGTATTGACACATAGAGGAGTGTTGGTCCATACAGCTGTGGATTTGGTTTATAAGGATCTGCCTGGAGTGAGTACGTGCAGTTTGGTGTCAGTAGGGTAAAATATTCAATAGGGTTTAATTGTGGATGCAAATGAATGGGAGGAACGAGGGATGAGTAAAAACACATTTACAGGAAACACAAACAGAAGTGTGGGTCAGTTTGGCTGCGGATTAGAGTATGGAGATCTGTGCGGACTGAGTGCATGCAGTTTGGCGGATATAGGGCACAGGAAACACTATGGTTTGGGCCGGGGTGAAAATGAATAGGACTCTATGGGAGGAACGAGGGATGAGTAAACGACACATAGAGGGCTGTGGGTCAGTATGGCTGTGGATTAGAGTTTGAGGACCTGCGCTGACCGAATGCATGCGGTTGGCTGCCTGTTGGGAACAGGAAACTGTAGGGTTTGGGCCTGGGGTGAGAATGAATGGGACTCTTTGGGAGGAACGAGGGATGAGTAAACGACACATAGAGGAGTGTGGCTCAGTATGGCTGTGGATTAGAGTTTTAGAGATCTGGCCTGGTTGAGTACATTCAATTCACTGTCAGTAGGGTAAAGGAGACAATAGGGTTTGAATGGGTGGAACAGAAGTACAGTAGGGTGGCATGCATTTTCCTATCCCATTCATTCTTAATGGGAAAAAAATCTGAATCTAACAAAGCTGTTCCGAAAAGCGTAAGTCGGATTTAACAGCTGTATATAAGCACTTACACTGAGCTGATGAAGAGTCCTGTTCCAGAAATGATAATAGGAAATTAGAGCCGTAATAAACCATGCTTCTGTTACTCTCCATACTTCAGTACATCTGAAGGTACATACTTTAGTACTGTTACTCTCCATACTTAAGTACATCTGAAGGTACATACTTTAGTACTGTTAATCTCCATACTTCAGTACATCTGAAGGTACATACTTTAGTACTGGTACTCTCCATACTTAAGTACATCTGAAGGTAAATACTTTAGTACTGTTACTCTCCATACTTCAGTACATCTGAAGGGACATTGTTTAGTACTGTTACTCTCCATACTTAAGTACATCTGAAGGGACATACTTTAGTACTGTTACTCTCCATACTTAAGTACATCTGAAGGTACAAACTTTAGTACTGGTACTCTCCATACTTAAGTACATCTGAAGGGACATACTTTAGTACTGTTACTCTCCATACTTAAGTACATCTGAAGGTACATACTTTAGTACTGGTACTCTCCATACTTCAGTACATCTGAAGGTAAATACTTTAGTACTGTTACTCTCCATACTTCAGTACATCTGAAGGGACATTGTTTAGTACTGTTACTCTCCATACTTCAGTACATCTGAAGGTAAATACTTTAGTACTGGTACTCTCCATATTTAAGTACATCTGAAGGTAAATACTTTTGCACTGTTACTCTCCATACTTAAGTACATCTGAAGGTAAATACTTTTGCACTGTTACTCTCCATACTTAAGTACATCTGAAGGTAAATACTTTTGCACTGTTACTCCAGTGGAGGACTAAAGTTAGGGGGCGGGGGGCTTACACTGACACTGGTGGGATATTTTACCTTGGGGATCTCCCCTGTAACTCAAGTTACCGAGTCTATTTGAGGTCCCTTACCAGCAGCACAGTGTGAGATGATGTAGGTTTGCTGCATGGTCATGCTAACCTTCGTCTCCCTATTAGCCACATTAGCTTTAAACTTCACGCTAGCTTCTAACAACAGCACGGCTGCGCACCGCCTCTCCGATCTGTCCGGTCCATCTTCTCGTCAGAGGCCGGGTGATGGCGAAAACGGCCATGGCAGCAGGCTGCTATATCAAAGGCCTCGTCAGCTCTCAGGGAGAGTGTGTAGCCTGTGGCTGAGCCGAGGCACCTCAGGGCTCGCTGGCTGGGCCCCGGAGCTTCCAATCACACACGCTCATGTCACCCTGCGGCAGCAGTCTCAAACACTTACACTCAAAGGCAGAGGTGTTTGCGCTGCTCACAGCACTGCCTCCACCACACCACAAATAGAGCGCACTGGCAGCCCGGCTGCTGCTGGAAACATACACTACCACTCAAACGTCCGCAGTCACATGTCATGCCGGTGATTTTTGCCATCTAATAATAGCCTATAATTACATGGACTGGAGTATTCTAAACGCTGAGCGGTATTCCTAGAAGTCCTAGAGTACAGAATGGGATTCCTAAAACTCAGAATGGCATTTCTAGATGATTTTATTTGGTATTTCACGTATGTCATCCATGTAAAGTAAATACGCAGTAGTAATATTAATAACTGTACTGTAAGGCATTCGGGATATTCATTTGTTATTGTTCTCGGCAGCTTCGTCTTTCATTTCCAACTCAGCTCTGTTCACTCTTCTGTGCCCTGTAATTGTTTTAGAGAGTATTAAATAATTCATTGAAGTATCGGATGCTGTAATGACATCATTAGAATCATTTAGGCATGCATCTGAAACAGAAGCGCTGTTACATATTTGGATGCAGCGGATATTATAGATATTATATAATGTATTGTGAATATTTGTCCTCTTTTTTAAGGGTGCCTTGTGAGACCCTGTTGACTCTTTATGACCCTTTTTAAATGACTTTTTGTGTGTTTATATTTATATAATTATTTACATTATTTGAAATGAATGTGTTTATTTATTTATTTCTATGTATAATTATGTTTTCTAGAGCACTTTTCATACCATTGGCTACACAAAGGGCTTTACAGACAGGTGACACCATATGGAGTTATAAAAAAAATCATAAATCATATTATAATCATATTATAATAAAAAAGTATCAAATGACAAAAAGGGATGGATGTATAGATCATATGTGTACTGTAAATCTGCATATACACAGTATATAGACATCTTAGTATTGCATTGTATTTTACATTGGGACACCTAAACCATATATAATATAATATAATATAATATAATATAATATAATATAATATAATATAATATAATATAATATAATATAATTTTAACAGTAAAAAGCCATGTAAAATCCTTCATGTAAATATGTCTAATTGTTATTAAGTATGATCCTGATATTTTGATTATATATCTGACTGCATAGCCCCTTTAGCTACTGTACAGTTTTAGAAGGATTGATTACTTAGGCAAACATTTACTGTGCAAATATGTAGTGTAAATATGAATATTAATTTTGTTTAGCGTTTATTTAATATGGGTAGACTTACAGTTACAGATAGAATTGTTTGGGACTCATATTATGATAGCACTGGTGTTATCATGAGTGAAGTGTTGGCATAACAAGCGTGTAAATCTGCCGTCTTAGCGGATGTGTTCGATAAGTTCATTCCCACACAGTGTCTAACGCCACAGATTTAACCAGCTCTCAGTCTAAATTAGAGTTATGTCCACTTATGGTGCAGCAGTGAGGCTTTGGTTTACATGGTTCCTCTTATACGCACTGCATATATACGTCTGCTTTCAACACTCTAAACATCAGCCCAAGTGTCTATAGAACTTATAGAGCTAATACTGAGAACCCAGTCCAGGTTTCTTCTTCTCTCCAGCATGCTCCTTTTTTAATAACATCAGCCTGTCCAGAGACTACAGATGAAAATTAGCCAGTTGTCTAGATCTGCCATAGTCACATTATGAAATGATGATGTTGATCAATGTGTATTGTCCCTGTTAATTACATAAATAAAGTCAAAGTATCCCATACATTAAACTGAGCTAACAGTATAAATTATGCACCTAACTTTGCATAAACAATAGCATCTTAAAGTTTCTTTCAGAAGAAGTTCAGTAGATGGGTGTGCATTTTTTCATTTCTTTCATTCTTAACGGGGAAAGAATTGGACTTGAATTTGATATGTTGGAAACTGCTTTCCATCGGCAGCCATTATTGCACTCACAAACTCACTGCCATGTTGTGTTAGCCTTTAGTATGTAGTAAGCAAACATAGATATAGATAGATAGATAGATAGATAGATAGATAGATTGATAGATTGATTGATTGATTGATTGATTGATTGATTGATTGATAGACAGACAGACAGACAGACAGACAGATAGACATAGATAGATAGATAGATAGATTGATTGATTGATTGATTGATTGATTGATTGATTGATTGATTGATTGATTGATTGATTGATTGATTGATAGACAGACAGACAGACAGACAGACAGACAGACAGATAGACATAGATAGATAGATAGATAGATAGACAAACAAAAAATAAAAAACAAAAACCACAAAAAAAAGTTTGCATTTTACAGGTGTAATATTTAAGTTAACTAGAAATATGCATTTCTGGAAGGAAGCACAGTCTGGTTGTGCAGCTTAAATGGTTCCTGCATCCTGCCAGGCCTTTGCTAGGCGTTTTTTACTATGGGATGGACTGAGGATGAGTAGGATGAAGGATGGGTAGTTTGGGTCAGTTTAGCTGTGAATCAGAGTTTGGGGCTGTGAATTAAGCTCACCAATAAGCTGTTTGTTCCCAAACTTTTGACTGGTGCTGTATACGCGGTGCATTATGGTCACTAGAAGCAACAATCCTGCATGCACGCTCATCCGGTGCAGCCCTCCGTCGAGTGAAATGTCTGCTCAGGCTTCTATTTATTTAATCTCCCCACAATATAAAGCCTATTAATAGCCGTATTTATTAATATCACTGTGTTAAGCTGTGGAAAACGACGAAAGTGCTACTCGAGGTGTTTACCTGTTCCTAACTCAACACGCCTGTGTTTGTCGGTCACCATAGCAGCGCTGTCTGATTAGAAATGTGGTCCAAGCTGTGGGCTGATGGCAAGCTGCTATGGAGAGAGGGAGAGGAGGAAGAGGGAGGAGGGCAGGGTTTGCTGCGGATGACGGCTACGTTGGACAGCGCCGTGTTTGGAGTGGGCAGCAGGCAGATGGACTGTTGACACTGACATAGGGAGAAACAACACAGTGGAACAGGCAGGGAGGGAGGGATAGGATGGGGTGGAGGGGCGGTGTGTGGATGATGAAGGAGTCATAGAAAAAAATACATCCTCCTCCTCCTCTCTGACATTCTGTTGGGCTTGACCTTACCAGGCTGGAGCGATGTCAGAGAGGGAGCACGGACCGTCAGCCTCATCTTCAGCTAACGGCTTTCATGCAGCTCTCTTAGCTCCAAGTGGAGCGCACGTCTACTTCACCACCAACAGCTTCTGATAGCTGCTCAATAGAAGCAGAGACCTATTTAAATGAGCACCGTACCGAAATGTGACATGATATTTATCAAGACGGAGCTTTTTATGGAAAACAGCTTGCAGATGAAAGCATTTCCAAACCTCCAAAATCAACAACCACGAATGGCAGCGCATGACACTTTAATTATGGTGGCGAATAGTGTCAATTATTAAAAATAGTCCATTATTATATCATGAGACCATGTAAGGTGTAATACATTGTGGCACTCTGCCACCGGCCACACATGGAGAGGCTCATGGGCGACGTGCACAGCCAATAAAAAGGACTGTTTATTTTGATTATCGTTAATGTTGTTGGTTTTAAGTTGTGTTTATGTGTCTGCTGTATGGGTTCTCCTCTCCACAAGGTCAGTGGGTGTACATTCCATATCTGCTTCTGAAATAAATAGCATCAAAATGAACAAAATAGCACTTATGAAAACTAGTGGAACAGACTAATATTTAAATAATCAGTCTATTTATGTAAGACATCCTACACTTCAGCCTGCAAGGCCTCACATGGTGCATTTTATAGGAACTGGCTTCTATACTATGACAACCACTGCCGATTTATTATTAAATCTGTCAGTGTATCAAATAATAATGTATAAAATATAGTTCATGATTCTGTCTAAAACTTTAGCTTAAAAAAGTACCAATCAAAACTATTTAGGTTTTGGTCTAATTATATCAGGCTTCCCTACCGTCCAGCCTGCAAGGCCACACAGCCCATTTTGGTGATTTCTATCGTGAAACATACAGAGTATTTTTCATTTTCAAAAAAATTATTAAAAAGGCTATTTTTGCATGATATCCAAATCTCCAGCCTTCAAGGCCACAGATGGTGTATTTTATAGAAATTGGTTTCTATACTATTAAAGTCACTCCCAGTGTATTATAAAACCAGATATCAGGGATCTGACCCTTTTAGCCTACAAGGCCACATAGCCCATTCTGGTGATTTCCATATTCAAACACCCAGAGCGGTATCAATAATTCCAATAATTGGTCTATTTATGTTTGACGTCCAATGCTTTAGCCTGCAAGGCTTGCATTTTACAAGTACTGCTTTCTATACTATGAAAGTCACTCTGGGTTTATTATAAAATCTGTCAAGATATTAAAAATCTGACATGACACTGTCTGAAACCAACAGTGTCCAACATACAGAAATAATCTATTAAGTTTTTGGTCTAATTAGATCAGGTGTCCCAACTGTCCAGCCTGCAAGACCAAACAGCGCATTTTGGTGATTTCCATGGTCAAACACAAACAGAGTAAAATCAATATTCAAGTAATCCATATTTTTATATATGACATTTAAATCACCAGCCTGCAAGGCCAAAAATGGGCAATTTCATTATAAATTGTTTATATCCTATAAAAGGTTGGAAAAACATGAATTATGCTTTCTGTTAGCTTAGCTTAAAAAGCATGTGCCAACATTCAGAAATAATCATTCCAGCTTTTAGTCTAATTTAATCATGCTTTCGAACTATTTAGCCTGCAAGGCTACGCAAAGCCAATTTTGTAGAAGTTGGTTTCTATACTATGAAAATAACTTTTGAATAATTGTACAAGATGTCATTAAATACAGGGATCGAAACTTTCAGCCTGTAAGGCCACACAGGGTTTAATTTAAAGATTTTTTTAGTACTATAAAAGTTACTTCCAAGTAATTATAAGAAATCTGTCAATAAATAAACAATACACTTCAGAGTCTAAATCCTCGGAAGCTACTTTTGCATCAAAGATTTGGTCAGGTGGTCCAGATTTGGTGGAGGCCTTCTCTGGCACAATTCTGAGGAGAATTTCCTGTAGACTGGGATTTTATCCACTGCTGGTAGACCCGTATGACCATACGCTTCCATACACCTGCAGATTCAGCTACTTCCTTCACACTATGGCCTTTGACACGCCCAAATGCAGTCACTGCATCACTATCCTAACAATGAAACTTCAGTCTAATGATAACAGGAAGCCAGTTCTTGAACCTGCAAGGCAATATATAAGTCTTGCAAATAGTTTTAAAGTTTAGAGATAATTAGTCAGTCATGTAATTATATCTAGTGTCTTAAACTTCAGCCTGCAAGGCCACCCGTATAAAAACTGTGAACGGAAATGTTTCCCAGGTTACACAGAAAAAACAAGCAGCAAGAATTAAAAGTATATATATTTAAATGTCTTATTTTTAATAGTAACATCCACCTCATCAGCCGCCAGGCCACTCAGGTTTGAAGACTTCAAAATTTGAATGAAAAAATGTTTTGCAAAAGATAAAAGCCTGCACATGAATCAACCATCCAGGATGGCAGTGCATGAGTCCTCGCGTAAAACTCAGCCAAACAGTGTCAATATTTAAATATAACTACATATCGCAACCGCATTAACGGTCTAATTATATCAGGCGTCCAATCTGTCAGCCTGCGAGGCCACACAAGGTCTGCCGTCATTAGGGTCTACCAGCACACGCCGTTTCTAAGTCTTACAGCTTATTGAGTCATCCAGCAACAATTACAGTGAGCCGGTCCCTCATAGTGGCCATCAACTCCCATGGGAGATCGGAACGAGCTTTCATCCGAGCAAAGCCTCATCTGACCGGCCCACAACACAGACTACCCACCAGGCTTTTGTTTTTCATCTCTGTATCTCTCGTTCTCGTTTTCTCTCTCTCACACAGGCTAAAACAAGCGGCCGTACAGCTCCCACGCACAAGCCCTGCACTGCACCGCTCCGGAGGTCGTTTCACCTCTTTCGGAAACTCTACTGAGACGAGCCAACCAGGATGACTTCTCCGCAGTCGTCTTCATCGTCGTCGTCGTCATTGGTTTTATTTATGTAGCGCCTTTGCTGTGCCATAGGATGCTTTATAGGAACGGGAGAATAGAGGATGCAGTTAATGTGGCAAAACGCAGACAAAGCTGGATACTGATATCATAATTATGTTGCATAATACTATATGACTTTAATGTATAAGTTAAGAGTAAACTTTCTTGTGCTTGTTGTTGTATGTTATTAGAAGGTAACACTATAGAACGTTTATTGTTCATCTAATAGATCATACACTCATTAACGATAAAATAGATAGCTGCACGGAGAAGGAATCAATCAACAGGAGTGAAACTTGGTGGGTAGGTTTGACAATGTGAGACATGCAAATGACCTTATCGCTGTACCTGACTCACCCAACAGCCACGATTGTGGACATTCAGCCAGCAGTGAGGTCTTCCATCAGTCAACCTATTAGTGTCAGCACCACTGGCAGGTGGCAACACGACGCAGGAGACCGTTACCACAACTGCCCTCAACACCACAACAACGTCACCTGAGACGTCAATGGTGTCGTGCCAGATTGACTCAATGGCAGAAGGTCAGATGACCAACGAATCCGTATGTGGAGGCATCATGCTCAGTGTCAAGATGAGCAGTTTGTGATCACACGTCACATGTCCAGAAGGCCTGGTGTCACTCCACCTCCACCCCTACCGCACCATCTGCAGGAACTGTGTGAGGATGTTCATGCTGCATGGGATGGATTATCACAGGACACCATTAGGAACCTCTACAGCTCCATACCGAGACGTCTGGCATGTTGGGTTAGCGAACACGGCGGCCTGACGCCATACTGAGAGACAGACTTCTGTATGTGTAGCTCAATAAATATTGATCATATCAGTCTAAATTTATCATCAGTTATTGATCCTGATAACCTTACTACTGGCTACCGGCAGTGTTTAGCAGAGCTGCTAAATGGCAGTTCCCTTTTGCAGCCTGTTCAACTAAAGAGGATTTGAGCATTGGCTATTAAAGCTTAATGGTTCTCACCATCAGTGGTGCCACACTGGTGTCAGAAGTGGGATTCAAGCCTACACCCCATGGAAGGCTGCACAGCTTTTCTGGGTCACCTCCTGAGAAGGCCATTCTTGGAGGTCAATTAAAGCCTCAGAACCTGACTTCAGCCATTCGTAGTTGACTTGGGGACATATGGATGGAGAAGCTCAGCCCGCACCCCCACCCCACCTCCCCATCCCTTCTTACCCTTTCTTATTCCCCTTATCCTCTCTCCGAACATGTCAAATTTCAGAGGTTCCTCCCTGAGGAGATTGAGCCCCATTAGAGGAGCATTATAAAAATATTATTGACCTTTGCAGCACGGCGCTACGGCAGGCCCGGAAACGGCCTTTTTAAGACCGGATGAGATATTATTAACATATGCAGGGCTTAATAAATGCTCTGTCACTTTATTAAAAAATTTAAGTACAACAGTATAATTTTTATGAACCCATAAAAGGCGAGGTGGCGCGTATTAATTTTTTTGCCTTCCCCTACACAGTGAACTTTCCGTGCGCTCTCTTATAGGTTATGTAATAATTTCTGCTTTGTGTGAACTGCCGGTTATATATTTCGGGTCTGAAGAGAGAGTGGAAAGGCAGATGAAAAGCGGGGGCCTGGTGCTACACCAGCATGGGACATTGATTTCTTCTTTCTTGACCAATATGACCAGGGTGCCCAAGGCAAGGTATCTAATCTGGCTCTCTTATGTAGCTAGCAAAGGGAGAGAAGGAGGGAGAAAGAGGGAGAGAGTCATGGTGGGCCAGCTCCACTTCTCCATGGTAACGCTCCGAACGAGGGATCGTAAATGGAGGAGAAAAGAGGGCGTAATGAGGGGTCATCCACAGGCCAGAGCCAGGCCAAGGGGACAAGAGGATGAAGCCCTTTGCGTCCCTTCTTCCTTTCCTCTCTCTCTTTTGCCGTTCCTCTCTCCTTTTTTCCCAATTGCTCTCCTCCTTTTCTTTGATCTCTCTTTACCCAGCCCACCCCAATCACCACCGTCCCCCCTAACGCCTCCCACCCCCCACAGACTCTCTCTGTAGGGATGGAGAAATAAGATTTTTGCTCTCTCCTCCTGCCAAATCTCTTCCCTTGCATTTAGTCCGTAGACTCTGTTGGTGCTGGATGGAAGGGAGAAGTGCACGGCCCTTTCTCTCTCTCTCTCTTCCTCCCTCTCACTCTCTCTCTCTCTTGCTCTCTTTCTCTCTCTGAAAATAGAGTCAATCTGTCACAGGTTGAAAGAGGGCCCACACTGGCCCTGTACAGGACTTCAAAGGCAGGCCACTCAGGCAGGTGCTGCAGACAGAAGAGCACTTATCCTGAGATTTCTCTCAGCTCGGCTTCAGAGAATCACACACAGGCTTTACATTATCACACACACGCACACACATACACACACAGACACACACACACACACACACATACACACACACACACACACACACACACACACACACACACACACAGACACCTACACTCACACACACTCACACACACAGACACCTACACTCACACACACAGACACCTACACTCACACACACACACACAGACACCTACACTCACACACACACACACACACATACACACATACACACTCACACACTCAAACACACACTCACACACACACCTACACTCACACTCACACTCAAACACACACACACACACTCACACACACACCTACACTCTCACACACACATATACACACATACACACACACACACACACATATACACACACGCACACACACACACACACATACACACACACACGCACACACATACACACACACACACACACACACACACACACACACACATACACACACACACACACACACACGTACACACATTCACACATACACACACACACACACACACACGTACACACATTCACACATACACACACACACACACACACACACACACACACACACTCACACACACACATGCACACACACACACGCACACACACACACACACACACACACACACACACACACACCCACACACACGCACACTCACACACACACAGATATAAACATACATACACACAAACACACTGCGCTGGTTTTACACAGACAACTACAGATGAAAGTGGGGCTGTAACGTGTGGTAAAATGTAAGCACCTTGTGTGTTTAAGGTGGTAGTAACTTCAGGTTCCTGCAGATGGCGCTGCACAGGAATGACACAGCTATAAATACCTGGGGGTCTTCACCAGACCTTAATAAAGCCCCATTAAAAAAGTTGGGTAAAACCTCCTATGAATCCTCATGAAACCTTGACATACTTGACATAAGCTTGTTTTATGTCCATTAGGGAGTTACAATGACATGCATAATACTTAATAACGTCAGATTTCTTAATGCCTTATAACACCTGCCCATAAGAACACTGTAGACGCTTATGCTGTCATTCAATGTGTAATAAACATGTGATAAAGGCCATTAAAGTCTATAAGTGCAGTGAGTTTTTGTGTAATTTGAATGTTTAATCAATTTCATTGCAGTACATTGTACTTCATAAAGCATTATAAGTGGTCTATTAAAGCTCTAGGTAAAATGTGACTGGTGTTGTTTTGCTTTTCCAAGACTATTTAATGCTTATTATGTAGTTATAATGACATGTATGTTTAATAATGCAAGCGTATGCAACTTTATAAACTCAGGTTTTATAATGTCTTATAACTCCTGGCCATAAGAACACTGTAAAGTTCCATAACCTTGTTTTATTTATTTACATGTTCCAAGCTGTAAGTGAAGCGAGTTTTGTTTTTTAATAATTTAAATGTTTAATAAACTAATTTTAGCACATTATAGCTTATAGAGCATTATGAGCAGTCTTCACAGGCTCTAAGTAAAGTGCAATTGTCTAAATGGTAGTAGGGGACATACAGTGTGAATGGGCTGCTGTTGAAAAACTTGAATAAGCAGAGCTTGTGTAAAGCCATAGCTGACCTAGTACAACATTCATGCTTATAATGCTCTTATGAACAGATGGATACTCTAGTGTATAATGAAACCCAACAATTTAAAGTAAAGTGTTATAGGCTTTAACTGAAGTGACTTTTTAATATATAATTTAAATATTTAATACATTAATTTCAGTATGTTATGTCTTATAGAGCATTATAAGAGATCTTTACAGACTCTAAGTGTAGTGAGATTGACTAACTGCTAATAAACTGGATATACTATTTATATATGTTGCTCTGCTTTTTTAAGACTTGAATAAGCAGAGCTTGTTTAAAGCCATAGGGGACCCAATACAACATTCATGCTTATAATGTCCTTCTGAACAGATATTGTAGTGCATTATAAAAACCTGACATAATAAAGTTTCATACTCTTGTTTTATAAAGTGTTACAAGCTGTAAGTGAGTCTTTTTCATAATTTTTAAGTTTTATCATTAAGTTTTATCATTTTAATTTCAGTACATTATAGCTCATAAAGCATAATGAACAGTCTTTACAGACTCTTAGTGAACTTGAATAAGCAGAGCTTGTGTAAAGCCATAGCTGACCTAGTACAACATTCAAGATTATGATGCATTATGAGACCTGACATTATAATGCACTATGAGACCTGACATTATAATGCATTATGAGACCTGACATTATAATGAACTATGAGACCTGACATCATAATGCATTATAAGACCTGCCATTATAATGCATTATGAGACCTGACATTATAATGCATTATGAGACCTGCCATTATAATGCACTATGAGACCTGACATCATAATGCATTATAAGACCTGCCATTATAATGCATTATGAGACCTGACATTATAATGCATTATGAGACCTGCCATTATAATGCACTATGAGACCTGACATCATAATGCATTATAAGACCTGGCATTATAACGCACTATGAGACCTGACATTATAATGCATTATGAGACCTGACATTATAATGCATTATGAGACCTGACATTATAATGCACTATGAGACCTGACATCATAATGCATTATAAGACCTGACATTATAATGCACTATAAGACCCGATATTATAATGCACTATAAGACCTGGCATTATAATGCACTATGAGACCTGACATTATAATGCATTATGATACCTGACATTATAATGCATTATGAGACCTGACATTATAATGCACTATGAGACCTGACATTATAATGCACTATGAGACCTGACATTATAATGCATTATGAGACCTGACATTATAACGCATTATGAGACCTGACATTATAATGCATTATGAGACCTGACATGATAACGCACTATGAGACCTGACATTATAATGCATTATGAGACCTGACATTATAATGCACTATGAGACCTGACATTATAATGCATTATGAGACCTAACATTATAATGCACTATGAGACCTGACATTATAATGCATTATGAGACCTGACATTATAATGCATTATGAAACCTCACATTATAATGCATTATGAGATCGGACATTATAATGCATTATAAGACCTGACATTATAATGCATTATGAGACCTGACATTATAATGCATTATGAGACCTGACATTATAATGCACTATGAGACCTGACATTATAATGCATTATGAGACCTGACATTATAATGCATTATGAGACCTGACATTATAATGCATTATGAGACCTGACATTATAATGCACTATGAGACCTGACATTATAATGCATTATGAGATTGGACATTATAATGCATTATGAGACCTGACATTATAAAGTTACCCAGTGTAATGCATGTAATTCCAACTAGTTGTAGGTATACAGGCTTATGACTGGTATTATAAGACGTTATGTATGCCTCATTAAACCTTATAATGCATTAAGACAGCATCATGAACACAGGATATACAGGAAGTGTTAATGAAATTTATGATCATTATTTATTCATTTATTCATTTTAATATAAACGAGTACATGGAATCGTTACCATGGCACAGAAAGGATCAAACTATTGTTCGGTAAACAATTCCTGCTCCAGTTCATGAACGGTTTCTGACATCCCATCACTGGACGGCGGCATCGGCGGATGAGTGACAGGCTGGAAATATCTTGTTGGATAAACAAAGCGGCGGGAGAAGGAATGTCTTCCTGCTCATTTGAGCTAACGAGGGAGCGGAGAGATTGAAGGTGTAATCAGTGAACGCCGCCGCGCATCCTTTTTGTGTGTGAAAATGTGAAACCGTTTTTATCCAGCTTCCTGTGATAATTGCTTTCTGATGCGCCATTTATCTTTATCTCCCTTCTCCCTTCTACCCCTCCTCCTCCTCTTTCCCGACCCCCCTCCCCCCTTCACTGGCTTGTTTAAGCCTCCATCCCCCAGGTATTTTAATTAGTCTAACGAGATCTAATTCAACAAATCTCAACATGTGATGGAAACAAAAAGTGTTTTATCACT
>JAMWET010002151.1:0-25000 GCA_024036415.1 Prochilodus magdalenae | reverse complement strand
AACCTATGTAGTACACTATGTAGGGATCAAGGAGCCAGCTGAGATCTCCCAGGTCTCTTAGGTCTGCTGTGCAGACCACACTGACGTAGAACATTCTAAGATTATTTTGCTAGCAGTGCCGTTTGTTGTAGGAGCCATTGTCCTGTGTGAGTCCTGAATGGTTCCCTAATGGACGTCTAGGGCAATACTTGGTCTAGAAGCCAATGTGGATGACCTGTGCAGTGCACTACATTGAGACAAAGGACCCAACTGAAAGCCAATGAAAATGAAGTTTCTGGCTGAATGGCTCCCCAATGCACATCTAGGACGATACTTGATCTAGAAGCTATAGTTGATGGCCTATGCTGACGCTCTTATCCAGAGCAACTTACAAGGTTACTAGGTTTACAGGTAGGCCAATGCAGTGTTAGGAGTCTTGCCCAAGGACTCTTATTGGTGTAGCTCAACATTTGCTACCAAGACTGGGATTCAAACCCCCATCTCCCACATGGGGTGGTAGCTCTGTTAGGTAGAGGTGTTAACTGCTAAGCCACACCTACCGCTACGCTGTCCCCTACATAGGTAGCAAGAGGCCAACTGAAAGCCAACCTCATTGTCTTAGGTCTGCTGTGCAAGCCATGTTGACAGAAACACATTTACTATAGGACACATTTAGCAACAGAACCACATTTAGGACTTACTCAGTCTAGAAGCCATTGTTGATGCACAAGGGAGCTAATTCAGAGCTAGCCTCAGGGTCTCAGGTGTGCTCCATCGCCCATGATTGGCCAAAATAGCTTTTGTGGATTATTGATATGGAAACAATAATGAAACAACAATGATTACCAAACATTCTAGATTTGTCAGTGTTGGCATGCAATGAAATTTACAAGACTTCCATCTAGACTAGACCCCCCACTGCCTGTGGTAGGCACTGCTGCCGTTGCTGTGGTGCTACCAGACTGAGAAAGGTTTGGCACCAAAATGACAATTTCCGTGTTTAGGATTCCGATCTTTCCAAGCGTTCAGTTTCTTTTTTCATTTTTGCATAGCGTCAATGTATGCCTACCGAGGGCGCTGTGATCAGCCTCGCGTGGCCATAGGCTCCATTCCAATCCCTTCCGCTCGTCAAGCATACAACGCAAGGCTAAATTAACTTGTGCTTTTACATCTTCCTGTGCTTAATGGTCTTGTCATTGTTTCTTTCATGAGTCACCGCAGGAGAATTGTGACTAAACAGTGGCAAATTGGACGGATTAGAAGTGGCTGCATCAGCTGGAGATGAGCACTGAGGATGGTGATGCTACAGATTAGCAAGGGACTTCGTCTGGAACTGAGCCATAGGCTGGATCTCAGAAGTGACACAAACCCTGTTGTATTTAAGTCAGAGAGCATCTTTCATTCACTGAACTTCCATACAAATGGCCAGCAAATCCAGTTGTGTAAATAAAGAACAGAGAAAATCAGAGAAAAAGAAGATTGGGAAGTGGTTCCAAAACCACTTGCAAGGTCTGGTAGACCACCAAAACTGTCCCCATCAGATAAACAACGCTTGGACCATACACTCAACATATGGTGGGAGCATGACAGAGGACTGATTGAGTAAGGAGAGAGGATTCTGAGAACTTGGTCTGGAGCTCTGGATATAGAACTGGAAACCAGGAAAAGATGGTGGAGGGGTAGGTGGTGGGGTTGGTGGCGGGGGTTTCAAAAACAGGAAACAGAGGACATGAGCCAATCCACAGCCATCCTTCCACTGTGAGAGGACAACTGATCAACTCATGCTATCAGGTCCAGTCTGCAGGCAACGTAAACCACACACTGACCACACGTAGACCACAAATTGCTTTTGTGGGCGGAATCTTGAAGTGATGCTTGCAGCTGTCAAGCAGATGACTTCCTTCCTGTTGTAGCATGTATGATCGATAGTGATTGTGTTTGCTGTAGGAAACATGCTGTAGGAAAAATGTTTGAGACTCCAATCAAGAATTTGAAGTCTCCGGCTAAATCCAGAATGACTCCCTAATAGTGTGAAGCTTGGTGAAGAAGACAGCCAAGCGTGCTACGTAGGGAGCGAGGGGCCACTTGAGATCTAGCATTCTTGTCCACTCTGTAGGCCAACATTTTTCAGAGTTACTCACCTTGAAAAGACTGAAAGGTGAATGACAATGTTAGAACCATCGAAGAAATTGATTAGCTGTCCGGAATAATAGTTATCAAGTGGTTGGTGTAGCTCAGCGGCTAACACCACTACCTGCCATGGAGTCACCACCACATGTGGGAGACTGGGGTTCAAATCCTGGTCTGGGTAACTATGCCGTGCTACACCAATAGTAATCCTTGGGCAAGACTCCAAACTCTACATTGACCCACCTGTAATATGATTAACCTCATAAGTCGCTCTGGATAAGTGTGCTAGCTAAATGCCATGAGTGTATATGGCCATATGCATCCCTGACCCGAGTATCCAGATCACAGTGGATCTCTGGGACACTATTGTCCCCCGATTTACACCTGTGCTTGACCACTCAAGACATGTGATAAAGGCAGGTGTGAATGGGGAATCAAAGGTAAGGTAATAAAAGTCGTCTTGGCAATCTCCAGAGGCACCAAAAGCTACGTTAGCATTGCTAGCACCTTGTTCACACCACATACGTAGGTTCCCTTTCAGGGGACAAACATGGAGACGAATGCTCACTGAAACGCATGAACGTAAACAGAGCATCACTTTCTGTTTACATTTGTTCCGAAATAAATAAATAAATCAAAGCAAGAAATGAAAAATGTACACGAGAAGTCCACCAAACGTTTACAGGGTAATACATTAATGGGTAGCCACAGGGGGAGAAGGAGAAGTTCATAAATAAAACTTCAAAGCCATCGGTAATTTGTGTCATACCTCATGACGCTGTTTCTCTCTCCCTCTCTCTCTCTCTCAGTCTCTCTCTCTCTTTCTCCTCTCTGCTTTGTTCTAGTCGCCACGCGTTTATCTAATTAACATGGCACCCACACTGAGAGTCAAATGAAAGTCGCGGCTGGGGATCGCCGGTGAAACGGGAGAAGAAAAACCGGCTCCCGCTGAACTCGCCGCTGGAATAAAGGCGCAGTTTGTTAACAGATTCCCACCTTTGTTTGCGTGGGGATTTCTGTCGGCGCAAGCGTGTTTTTTTTTCAAATTAGTGAAATAAATGGAAGACAGGCAAGATGGAGGCCCGGATAGTGTGGAGTCAGTTGCTGAGAGAGGAGGAGGAGTGGGGTAGGTGGTGAGGCAACTGTTACTGTTTTGGAGTTTTCCAGCTCTGGCACAGAAGCAGGTCTTGAGATGTAGGGACTTGATCCAGCGAGCTGGGTAACATCAACGTCTTTTGCGTTGCAAGTGCACTCCCAAAATTAACCTGGGATGTTCTGGGAGTGTAGTCATTATGTTGAAATGGGTTCTTTGGTTGAGGTGATAGTAGAGTTGAACCACAGGGTCTACACTGAGATGCTGGACAACCAGGTTTTGCCTATAGCTCATCATCTCAACGAGGAACATAATATTCCTATTCCTGTATTCCAAGATGACAGTTCTTATGTTCAAGGGGCTGCAAATGTAATTGATTGGCATGATACAGGAGCATTCAGACATCTGGACTGGCCTTAAAAAAAATTGAAATCCTCTTGGAAACTGTTGCACGGAGACAGGATGTGGAGACGGGATGCAAATGCAAGTTTTAATGACTATCAAACAAGAAGAAACTAAACCAAACAAGAAACAAAACACTACGGTGACCCAAACACAAGCTACCAAAAACCAAATGACATACGCAAAAGCAACTGACTGGGAGACAAACAACCAGCATGGAGACACAACTAACGGACAAAGAGACAAAACACTAGCAGGGGAACAAACGCCAAGCAAGAACAAAGGGGACAACATGGAGTATAAAACAACAAGGGCTAACGAGAGACACCTGGGAAGGGGCAGAGCCTGAAACAGGTAAGGGGCCTGACAAGAGGGTGGAGACAGGAGGAGCAAAAGACCAAAACAAACAGAAGCACATGGAACAGAGCGACAGACAGCACATGGACATGACAAGACAGAAACAGGAAGCCATAAAATACAGACTAACATAAACAGGACAGGGCAGGATGTGACAGAAACATGTGGGACAACTTGGAACAACCAGGAAACTACTAGGGAAGGCATCCACCAAATCTGGCCCAGCTCACCAATTTTTTGATGAAAGAGTATCTGAACACTGATGTGGTCTACATCCAGTAACGTGTCCAGTACATGCCAAATTCAATCACTGTTAAAGTAGAGATACCCAGGATAAAACATTCCTCCGGTAAAGGTATATGTTCCTCCCTTTAGTCCTCCACTGGAGTAACAGTACTAAAGTATGTACCTTCAGATGTACTTGGGAGTAACAGTAGTAAAGTATGTACCTTCAGATGTACTTAAGTATGGAGAGTAACAGTACTAAAGTATGTACCTTCAGATGTACTTAAGTATGGAGAGTAACAGTACTAAAGTATGTACCTTCAGATGTACTTAAGTATGGAGAGTAACAGTACTAAAGTATGTACCTTTAGATGTACTTAAGTATGGAGAGTAACAGTACTAAAGTATGTACCTCCAGATGTACTTAAGTATGGAGAGTACCAGTACTAAAGTATGTACCTTCAGATGTACTTAAGTATGGAGAGTAACAGTACTAAAGTATGTACCTTCAGGTGTCCTTAAGTATGGAGAGTAACAGTACTAAAGTATGTACCTTCCGATGTACTTAAGTATGGAGACTCCTAGTACTAAAGTATGCACCTTCAGATGTACTTAAGTATGGAGAGTAACAGTACTAAAGAATGTACCTTCAGATGTACTTAAGTATGGAGAGGAACAGTACTAAAGAATGTACCTTCAGATGTATTTAAGTATGGAGAGGAACAGTACTAAAGTATTTACCTTCAGATGTACTTAAGTATGGAGAGTAACAGTACTAAAGAATGTACCTTCAGATGTATTTAAGTATGGAGAGGAACAGTACTAAAGTATGTACCGTCAGATGTACCTAAGTATGGAGAGTAACAGTACTAAAGAATGTACCTTCAGATGTATTTAAGTATGGAGAGTAACAGTACTAAAGTATTTACCTTCAGATGTACTTAAGTATGGAGAGTAACAGTACTAAAGAATGTACCTTCAGATGTATTTAAGTATGGAGAGTAACAGTACTAAAGTATGTACCGTCAGATGTACTTAAGTATGGAGAGTAACAGTACTAAAGTACGTACCTTCAGATGTACTGAAGTATGGAGAGTAACAGCACTAAAGTATGTACCTTCAGATGTACTTAAGTATGGAGAGTAACAGTACTAAAGTATGTACCTTCAGATGTATTTAAGTATGGAGAGTAACAGTACTAAAGTATGTACCTTCAGATGTATTTAAGTATGGAGAGTAACAGTACTAAAGTATGTACCTTCAGATGTACTGAAGTATGGAGAGTAACAGGAGTATGGTTTATTATGGCTCTAATGTCCTATTATCATTTCTGGAACAGGACTCTTCATCAGCTCAGTGTAGGTGAGGATACTCTAGTGTCTCTCAGTCCACCAGTCTTTAATAGAAGCTCATTCATTAGTCTCACACTGACGTCTATTCTATTCACATCATCAGCACAGAACACTGACGGAGAACCGGTTCCATTAGCTAGAACTATAAAATAACTTTTGTGAACTAGTAAAGTTTCAGTTTCAGATTTATTAACTTAGTTACGAGTTTAAGTTTATTAAGAACTTGGTTTAAACAGGATCAGTAATGAGTCTCTCCTTTACCGTACTGCATCTGTAGGCCTCTGTTCATAAACATACACCAGCCGAACACATGGACTATAAAAGATAATGGTGTTTATATGGATGCGGAGGAAGACGAGTGACGAGTGTGTGTGTACATGTTTCTATATCGTGTCTATTTACCCACAAAGTCAGAACCACTCTGTTTGACCTGTTCACTAACCCCGTCCAGCTTTACCTGCCCTCTTCCAGGTGGTCCTGGATGTAGTCCAGGCCTAGAATGATTTCCATGGACGCTAATAATCTGAGAATAAGCTTGTTTTGTTTTGACGTTACATTTTTACACCACATGAGCCGAAAGGAACTCCAGATTTCCCGTAATGCAGTGGAGTACACAGTCAGGTATTAGAGTTTAACAGTGGAGTTGGAAATACTTCAGTAAAGTACACCTACGCAGAAAAACTACTTAAGTACAGTAACTAATTACATTTACTTCGTTACTGTCCATCACTAATTACACATAAAACAGACGTGTGGTTCCCTGAAAGCTGTCTACGCTGTCATAAAGCTAAAAAAATAGATTCATAGTTTTTAGTATACTTATTTTTCATACTAGTGTACCATCCTGCTACTAACTTGTGCCACCCTGGATGTGCAGAGACGGATGAGAAGCAGTAAGAAGCAGTTTAACCTGTCAATCAGCTGTTGCTGACAGTTTGACCCAAGCTTTCGTGTATCTGAAAGTATGCATCAGTAGAAGAATGGAACCGGGACACTGTATAACCTCTCCTTGCCCTATTTGGGTAAAATAATACACAGTGGAGTCACATTATTATGGCCACTTTCTACTTTTGATGGCAGCAGTGCATAGCTCATGAAGGAAGTCATGTTATAGTGGCATTCTATGGGACCACTCATCCATGTGGAAGGCACTCTTAACCCATTTCGGTATGAATTCGTCCTTCCAAAACACATACACCCATACATGCTGATGGTCTTCCTTGGGGCGGATGGGCTCTTCCAGGAATACCAAGTGACATGTCATATGGTTAGAAATGTCTGACACTGGTTGGAAGAGCACGGCGTAGACTTACAAGTACTACTCTGGCCCCCTAATTTCCCAGACTTGAGCCCAATTGAGCATCTGTGGGACCACTTTGACATGTTCGGGCTATGGATCCTTCCCCACTGCTGTGGGATGCAGTCAGCAAGCCTACAGATACCTGTGACACCCTACCAGGGCGTTATTGAGTCCCTCTTAGCCATCTAGCTGCCGTCCATGCTGCACACGGCGCTTATTCTGGATATTAGCGGGTGGTCATAATAATGTGACTCTACTGTGTATATATGTAGGGGCAACTAAAAGGACTGTCCCTTGTGCATGAGGGGGTACAGTCCATGGCATGGGCCCTCAAGAGTCAGTAGGCAAAGGTGGACTTAAACCCTGCATACCATCCAACCCCATCATAACAGTAGTGGCTGCTCATGAGACGTCAGGTCGGTTCCACTGAGGTAAGAGAACCACATGCTTTGCTATTCCTAATACATCTGCAGCATATAGTTCTCGACTTGATCATGACTGCATCGCTGTGCGGCCGGGCTCTCATGAGGGCCCCTACTAACAACCCCAACAAAACCCAACGTCTCATTAGATTTCCCCTCCGCCAGCTAAATCCGGAGGCCCCAACCTTCCTCTTTTCTCCTGTGCAGGCCTTTGTGATTGCCAGGCAGCGGGCACGTGAATCAGTCAGCAGGGGGTCTGACGATCCGAGGAGCCCAAACGTAAGCGTTCAGACGTCCCGCAAACAGCTCCGGCTTTAAAAGTCAGCACATTGGATGGAGGCTGAACGCCAAGCAGGACAAGCTTCGCCCACATGAGTGAAGGAGAAGGAGAGACGGAGAGCAGAGGGGTGAGGGTGGGGGGATGAAAAGAAAGGGAGAAAGAAAGAAAACACTCAGGGCTAGTCAAGCCCGATGGGAGACGTTGATTTAAACGAGTAAATCTTGGCGTGTCTATTTTCAGCAGATGCAGAAAAGAGAGAGAGAGAGAGAGAGAGAGAGAGAGAGAGAGACAGAGAGAGAGGGAGAGAGAGAGAGAGAGATTCAGCTGAGTGAGTTTATCAGCGTGGCACCTGCTCTGGTACATTCTTGATGAAGCAAAGGTTGTCTTCATTAAGGGCATTAATATTCATGACGCATGGTAATTTTGACACAGAAAAGGTCTCGGTAACCTTTTCTTGTGTGAGAATTTTTTACTTCTCAAGGAAATTACAGTCCGGCAATGACTTAATTAATGCTTGCTTGCTGGGCTGCAGTTTGAGGGCCTGTCAGTTTGGGGCTGCGCTGCCTGTCAGCCAGGCACACGGCTGCGGAGCACAGGGGGAGCGAGAGAAAGAGAGAGAGAGCGAGGGAGAGTGAGAGATTGAAGGAGAGATGCAGACTGCACATCTTCACCAGGAACAAGGCCTGACTCTCTCTTTTAGCTCCTCCCCTTTCATGCATTTGGGCTTTGCTCTTTGAATCCTATAAATATTTCAATCTCCAGAACTGCTAACTATTAGGGGCTCTAGATAGCTCATATATAAATATACACACACACTCATCAAAAGAACAGCCGCACCCAGAAGGAGGTGTGGGAGTGCGGTGGTGTTGGGAAGGAAGATAAAGGTGACCAGGATCAATAACTGATGATACATTTAGACTGATATGATCAATATTTATTGAGCTACACATACAGAAGTCTGTCTCTCAGTATGGCGTTGGGCCGCCGTGTTTGCTAACCCAACACGCCAGACGTCTCGGTATGGAGCTGTAGAGGTTCCTAATGGAGTCCTGTGATAATCCATCCCATGCAGCTTGAACATCCTCACACAGTTCCTGCAGATGGTGCGGTAGGGGTGGAGGTGGAGTGACACCAGGCCTTCTGGACGTGTGGCAACAAATTGTTCATCTTGGTGCTGACCACGGTGCCTCCACACACGGATTCGTTGGGCGTCTCCACCAAGACTAAAGCGGGACTCGTCACTGAAGATGACCCGCTGCCATTCTGAGTCACTCCATGGCAGTCTGGTACGACACCACTGCAGTCTTTGGTGACGGTGACGTGGTGTTAAGGACAGTCGTCTTATCAGTCTGGTGCTGGCACTAACAGGATAACTCATGGAGGACATCGCTGACATCTTTATTTTTTCTGCAATAAGACATTTCGTTTCTCCAGCGGTACTATTCGATGATGATACAGCCAGATTCCCATGGTATATTCCAGCCAATGGAAAACAATGCATCCCAGACAATTCATCCCTATGTTCCTCCCATCTTTATCCATAGGAGCTTTTCCTGGAGTTTACACTGTAACATCTCAGTCTGGAGACCCACTGTTGGCAACAGTGTTGTCGGACGCTACGAGCATGTACAAAACAGGTGCAGTCGGGGTAAGTTTTCAGTTTGGCCATTCATAATTTGGTAGTTTGGCTCATGCACAGTCTTATGAATTTGCTGCCTGCCTTACATTGGTGAGTTCACTCGTTCTACACTCTCTGGTCCAACCATAAAAATGACTAATCGGTTACAAGCAAACGAATTAGGTGTATACAACCCAAAAACAAGGGCTTTGAACAAACAGTTCTTTCAGTCAAAGTCATTTCTGAGTTGAGTAAAACTTATTCAATTGCTCGTAACAAATTAGAGTCATTTATATAGGTTGCACTTTTCACAGTCTACTGTGGCGTTGAGAACAAAACCCAACAGCATGATTACGGCTGCCATACAACATAACACACACACACACACACGCATTACGCAAGCAACAAAGGCGAACCGTTTCAGCCCACCACCATCAGACGATCAAAAATAAATAAATAAATGTGAACATAAGGTAGCATTTCCTTTATCATGTCCCATAAAAATAGCAATTTGCCGAAGCCCTTGTAGCACAATATGGAAGGCAGTGTGGCTTGCAGATAATGTTGAGATGACAGATTGTCCTACACTGGGAGGTTTGGAGTCGACTCGTGGGCTGGCGGGATAAATTGCGTGGAAAGCGAGGAGGCTAGAGACGGAGGGAGGAAGAAAGAGAGGCTGAAGAGAGGAAGAAGATTCTCTTTCGTGCCGTGACAGTCCATGCTCTTACATCCAACAGAGTCAATTAAGGTTTGGCCATAGACTCACATCTTGAAAAGACATTGTGCAAATAGAAATGGTCCAGTCTTTGAGATAGTGTGGTACTATCCCATACAAGTCAAGGCTCTGTTAGCATGGTGGCTATCTTGCTACAGTGATAAATAGCATAAACTACATGTACCATAAGCCAAAAATGGGAACAATGCGAAGGAAACAACAACAGCAAACTATAAAAACTGCCGTTTGCCGAAGCCCTTGTAGCACAATATGGAATGCAGTGTGGCTTGCTGATAATGTTGAGATGACAGATTGGCCTATGCTGGGAATCGACTCCGTGAGCTGGCGGGATAAATTGCATGGAAAGAGAAGAGGCCTGAGATGGAGAGTCCTGCGAGGAGTCCTGCGAGGAGTCCTGCGGTTAGCAGCGAAAAGCTAAGCCGGAGGCATAATTACACACAGTGCCTACATGGGGGTAATTAGCTTGATGTGGCCTCGTCGCCAACGGAGCTCTCTTCCTCATGGATGCTGCCACTCAGTGCCGGAGAGGTGTTAATGGGAGAACTGAACGACTTGCAGCACTTGAGGCTTCTTCACTGAGTCCCCAAAGAGCTCCCAACGATGCACCGTCTTCCTTTAATCCAAGCCATGAAACAATGAGCGGAGCCAAATGGTAGATTGGTGAGAAAGAGGAAAGGCTGAAACGTGAGCGCTGATGAGGTGCTGGAAACGAAGGAGCTGTTCAAACGGATCTCAAGGACAAAAATAATTGGTCTGGGAAACAGGCAGGACACTGTTTGCATGTTCTTAAGAAAACATCAGGGCTATGAATGTTGAGCCGATGTTGGTGTGAATGGAGCCGGTGTTGGTGTGACAGTAAAAACATGGGAAGTTGACAGACGCCAATGATCTTCTTGGGTTTACCGTCAAGTGGAGCTAAACTAAATGTCCACCATTAATCTGATTTTGATGGTTTATTTGAAAATCCAGTGTACATAGATATCATAAAATAAGCCCCCTGTGGCTGCACGTGCCTGATAGCATGTACCAATACCTCCACAAGCACCAATAACAGCTGGGAATGGTAACCAGGAGTTACCACAAGTTTCTGGATGCAGGTGGATCCCTTCCCTGGTACGGTTTCGAAGAAAATTCAAGGTAGACTGGGATTTAACCACTGCTGGTAGACCCGTATGACCAAACGCTTCCTGCAGATTCAGCTACGTCCTTCACATGGACTTTGGCCATGCCCAAATACAGTCACTCCTTTTGGCAAATCCTTACCATCTGCTTTGGACTCAATTTCCACCCATGGATCAAGACACTTAATGCACTGTACCACCTTTTCTCAATCTATGAATCCCACCACTCACACCCCACAGGCATTTATAACTTCAGGTGCAGCGCCATCTACAGGAGCCTGAAGTTACTACCACCTTAAACATGCAAGGTGACCCGTTTTTGGTCTGGTGAGATAATTTTGCCAATGGAAGTTAACCATACCAGTGCTAACCTTTCAGTCAAGCGGAGTTTCATGCCAATCAAGTCTCCAATGAATTTCTTTACGTTTGCGAGCCAATAAAATACTGACTTTCACTGTGATGAGCGGTTTCCTGTCAAAGACGTTCAGGGCAGACCCATCGCAATTGAATTACAATCACAACTGCAGCCTGAACGTATATAGAGTAGCCGTGTTGTTGGTACATTAGAGATGCCTTGGTAGCTACAAAGTACCTACACCTCTACTAACACTACACACAGAGCTCTGGGTCTCCTCTCAGGGAACATCTCCTGATCTCCAGCTCGATGAATTAATTAGGAACAAAGTCGTCAGTGTGGCACGGGCGGCGTCACACAACCTCTTGTCAGAAACAGAGAGAGAGAAAGAGAGAGAGAACGGGAGAGAGAGGACGAGAGACAGTATAAATATGTAAATTGTATTGTCACAGCCAGTGCGGATGATTAGGAATGCAGTGCTCTTAGAGAGTGAGCGAGCGAAAGAAAGGGAGAGAGAGGGAGAGAGGGGAGCTCAGTGGCTGCTGCAGTGCTGTCAGACACCAAGTCCATGCTTTGATCACTCTCATCGCTCAAAGTGAAAGCTGTCTCCATGACTTAAAATGGGAGAGCTAATGATTTGTGCAGATGGAGGAGGCGCTCGGCGTGGGCCGCGGGCCGCACGAGGGGGGAAGAGAGGCTGAGGAACCAGAGAAGTGACCAGATGCTCTCCGAGGAGCCAGACACGCGCTGAAGTGGATGGGAATTAGTCATCCGAGGCTACGTTCCAAATGCTCTCCAATCAAAATCCGATACGGAGTTGAGTTGAAGCGAATCTTGAATTCTGATCACAGGGATCGATCCAGACGTGCAAAACAGTCTGACTGTGTGGTGTCTCCGATGAAACAGGCGCTTCAGTCAGGCATGTATGCGTCTGCACAAGTCTGAAGCCGGAACTTGAAGCTCAGTCATAGCTGCTGCTGCGTTGTACTGCACTCAGTCCCTGCTTTTAGCCTTGGTCAATAGTCACCAGCTGATTCTCCTAGTCAATGTAGGGTTAGGAGTCTTGCCCAATGGACTGTACCACAGTGTAATCACCCAGACCGGGATTCGAACCCCAGTCTTCCACATGGGGCGATATCTCCCTTGCAGTGGTGCCATACCAATCATACCAGTCCTCCTGCTAGCATAACTCAACCCACTGTTGCTAGTTGTGCCCAGTATATGACCCAAGTGGTTTACAAAGTTCCTTTTAAGCAAGCTTTCTTTTTATGCTAGTTAGCAAAACTAAGCTTTGTCAGTGCCTCGTTGTTAAACTCATTCCCTCTTCCCCCAAACTTCCCTCAAACAGTGGGAAAACGGTGAGCTGCTCAGTGTGCTTCTGGAGCAGAAGCAGCATCACGCCTCCAGCTCGGTTTTGGGAACGTTGTGAAATGGAGGGCGATATCTCCATCTTCCTTCAGACTATGGTCAACATGCAGTCACTCCTTTTAGCCAATAAATGAACATCTGCTTTGGATCCACTTTCCACACATGGAACGATACATTCCCTGGACTCTACCATCTCTTCTCAATCTCTCAATTTCTGTCTGGTGAGCTTATATTGCCAATGGAGTTTGAACACACTAGTGATAACTTTTCAGGCTAGCGGACTGTCATGCCAATACGTAGCCAATAAAGATGTTTACATTTAGGAGCCAATAAAAAATACTGATTCATTACTTCTACTTTGATGGAATTCACTGTGGTGAGCGGTCTCCTGTCAAAGACTTTCAGGGTAGATACATCGCGATTGATTTACACTCCTAGAGTGTCACATTGTTAGTCTCATACCCTCTTCTCTGAAACTTCCCTCAAACATTGGGGAATCATGCCTTCAGCTCGGTTTTGGGAAGGTTGTGAAATGGAGGGCGATATCTCCATCTTCCTTCACATTATGGTCAACATGCAGTCACTCCTTTTAGCCAATAAATGAACATCTGCTTTGGATCCACTTTCCACACATGGAACGAGACATTCCCTGGACTCTACCATCTCTTCTCAATCTCTCAATTTCTGTCTGGTGAGCTTATATTGCCAATGGAGTTCGAACACACCAGTGATAACCTCTCAGGCTAGCAGAGTGTCATGCTAATACGTAGCCAGTAAAGATGTTTACATTTAGGAGCCAATAATTTACTGATTCGTTACTTCTACTTTGATGGAATTCACTGCGGTGAGCGGTTTCCTGACTTTCAGGGCAGATACATCGTGACTGATTAACACTTCTAGAGTGTCTCATTGTCAGACTCATACCCTCTTCCCCGAAAGTTCCCACAAACAGTGGGAAAACTGTGAGCTACTCACTGTGCTTCCGGACCAGAAGCAGCATCACGCCTCCAGCTCGGTTTTGGGAACGTTGTGAAATGGAGGGCGATATCTGTATGTTGTCTCTTTCGCCTCTTTAGATGGGAAAAAGCATTTACTGTGTTTTTCACACACTTGTGAATAGAACCGTCCAGGAAACAATAAGGGTTATGGTCTAGACTCTTAGTCACAGTTTATTATTCATTACAGGTTTCTACCCTGCCAAAAAACAAACAGAGAGAAGAATGCATTTCATTTCCTGCTGGTCTGTGTTGGTCTGTACTGGTATATTGTCGCTGTCCAATGAAAAACATGTATCTCCATTTTTGTTGATTTTGACTTTATGCATTGTTTGAACAGAGCACCTGCCAGTTATGCTGTGTGCAATTTCCATGAGGAATGGAAAAATAGAAATTGCTCAGAACTGCTTGGATAAACATCTGGTTCCATTGACCTGCATTCAAATTACATTAGGTTTTTGGCCACTCCTCTAAAGTTGTCATTGTGGAGATACCCGCTTTTCATTGGACAGCGACGGATGTTGGTCTGGTTCGGCTTTGGTCACATTGGTTGAGCAGCATACCAGCATCCAAAACGCCACATGTGCTGGTTTTGCTGGTGACCTTTCATGTTGTTCTAAAAAAAAAAAAACAGCACATGAATTTCATCTGGTCGGAGCTGATCTGATGTTTTCACACCTTTATGGAGAAAGTGGTTTCAGTATGAAACAACTGTCCACTATCACAACTTAACATTTGGTTAATATGTCACAACACAGGCCACTACTACAACAAGCTAAATGTCAGGTAAGGCGGAGTGCACAGTAAATGCACAGTAAAAGGTTATTACACATCTATAACAATCAGAAAAGCCTGGGAAAATGTAACTGGGAGTCTGTTACAAATGTGTAACAAAATAAGATGAAGGAGACACACTATCAGTGAAGTGTGCTAGTGTAATTAATCAAGGAAACATTACCACTATAGTAATTACACTGTTGTTAATGTGTAACGACACACTTATTACAGTCACTTCATATAAAGTGGGACTCAGTAGACAAATAAACTAGACATATAAGCTTCATAAGCTCTAAACTCTGAGAATTAATCATAAATATTGTGGCTTCGGAATAGTAGACGACACAGGAAGCGTTCGCAAGAAGCAAACCCATCACCCAGCGCTAACTGAATGGCCAGGAAGCAGGCAGGTCACTTGTTACCACACGACTCTCCTTGGTGGTAGACAGTAAGCCCACACAACACCACCCCTCAGAATGACACAAATAACATGAGCATGCACTAATGACGTCAATAACAACAACTTATTTACACAGTAAAGTCTCTCCTACCGCAACTTTGGCACTCCTGACAGGCTCGGGACGGCCTCGCTTCCCGGATGTCCACGGCCACAAGCAGGACGCTACTGTATCGTTACTGTCCGAGCAAAGCCTTTGTGTCTCTTGTGTGTCAACTCTACAGGAGAGGCGAACAGCCTTCTTTACTTGTAACCGAGGTTTATATAAGAAGATTTGATTCCAAGTAACTGCTGGCCATTTCTATTGGTCCACTCGTTCTAAAACTCATTGTCCAATTACTGCATGTTAAAAATACCATCATCAAAATAATTGTTGCAGCCAGAAGGAATGAAAGTGGATAGCTAGGTTTGACCTTCAACACATCCTTCTGGGTTCAGTTCTTTTTTTGAGGATCAGTGTATTTAAGACAAAGATCAGACAATGGAGATGTAGATCTTGTTCCAACAATGGTAACATGGCTATCATAATACTATATTATAACACACACACACACATACACATATATATATATATATATATATATATATATATATAAATCGTTGCTGGCCATTGAAAAATATGTATCTCCATTTTTGTCCATTTT
Organism: Prochilodus magdalenae; assembly: GCA_024036415.1. NCBI lineage: Eukaryota > Metazoa > Chordata > Actinopteri > Characiformes > Prochilodontidae > Prochilodus > Prochilodus magdalenae. The sequence goes on along the minus strand of JAMWET010002151.1, from coordinate 9,389 downwards.
GACTTTTATGCATCATTTGAAAACAGCTGCTGCCATTGTTTGTGAGATTTGCATGTATGAATGGACCAACTTGTGCCCAGAAGTGTTTGGAAGGACGTTTTCCATGACTTACATTAAAAACAACTGAGGTTTTTGGCCTCTTGTAAAGTTGCCATTTTGGAGATATTTGCATGATTAGACAGGACATATATAATACAGCCCATAAGTGTATATAATATATATATGGGGTTCCAATGAAACTTAAACACCTAAAATTGTAATGTGGGAGGGCCCTCATGGCTAAATTGGACCAGCCTGGTGGCCCAATCTTTTTTAATTGCACATTGCACCAGTAACAGATAAGGTTTCAGTTAGTATAAGAGCACAGTTCTGCTCAAAATACTGCAATGCACACAACATTATGGGACATACCAGAGTTCAAAAGAGGACACACTGTTGGTGCACGTCTTGCTGGTGCATCTGTGACCAAGACAGCAAGTCTTTGTGATGTATCAAGAGCCACGGTATCCAGGGTAATGTCAGCATACCACCAAGAAGGACGAACCTCCACCAGCATCACGTAGTGACCTGGCCACTATCCTGCAAGAAGAATGGCTTAAACTCCCTCTGACCACTGTGCAGGACGCAGTATATGTCATTCCCAAGACCAACTGACGCTGTACTGGCCGCAAAAGGAGGCCCTACACCATACTAATAAATGACTGTGGTCTAAAACCAGGTGTTTCAGTTTCATTGGCCAACCCCTGTATATATATCGTTGCTGTCCAATGAAAAACATGCATCACCATTTTTGTCCATTTTGACTTTTTATGCATCATTTGAAAGCAGCTGCTGCCCTTTACAGATTTGCATGATGAATGGACCAACTGAAACAGCCCAGAAGTGTTTGGAAGGACGTCTGGTTCCATTGACTTACATTAAAATTGAATGAGGTTTTTGGCCTCTCCTGTAAAGTTGCCATTTTGGAGATACTTGTTTTTCTTTAGAAAGCGACGATATATATGTATATATATAAATGTATATAGCAACAATGACAATGAGGGCTATATGACCAATGACCAATTTCAGAAGGATGTTTGGATGTTGCACATAATCCTCCTAGAATCGAACTCGTGGGAGGCAGCAGACCTCCCCACTCCCTTTATTTGTCCTGAAATTATAATTTCTATCACATTATATACATTTACAGCGGCTCCCTGGCTGGACCAGTGGGAATCTGTCTCTCGCTCTCTTTTTTCTTTCTTCCTTTTGTCTACTTTAGCTCCTTCTTTTATATATGTATCTATCTATAGTTCCGCAGATGCGACTCCCATTTGTACTTCCCCTGACATTCCTGCAGGGGCTTGCTTAAGGATGCAGGAGCCACAGCCAATCGCAGCCGGCGCTCATGGATCAAACTGACACTTGGTCAGCATCAGCAGATTATGAACTATGGGCGTCTGACACTGGCGCATTGTTCTTCCATCTAAATATGAACAATAAGGGCCGGTGGAGCAGCCGCTGACAGCTTACTCCTGCTTATCACTCCGCTGGCGTGGCCAGGATGAGATCACACACACACGCGCACACACACCACACACACACACACACACACACACACACACACACACACACACACACACACACACACAGACGAGTCACTGCTAAATGTTATCTTCACATCTCATTCATTATAGGTTTGTTAGGAACATGATGCAGTTGAATGGCAATGTGCCGCTATCCGAGTCACATTATTATGACCACCATAATATCCAGAGTAACTGCTGTGTGCAGCACAGACACCAGCTAGGCTGGGACTGACTCAATAAGGTCCTGGTAGCTTGCCACAGGCATCTGGAGCCATGCTGACTGCAGCGCATCCCACAGCTGCTGGAGGGGGCGTGGGGGAAGATTCGTAGAGCGAACACAACAATCAAGGGGGTCCCACAGATGCTCAAATGGGTTCAAACCTGGGGAATTAGGGGACCAGGAAGGGCTTGGAAGTCATGGTCAGGCTCTTCCAACCAATGTCATGACATTTCTAGTTGTGTAGCATGTAGCATTGTCTCGCTGGAAAAGCCAATCCGTCCCAGGGAAGACTATCCAGCAGGTATCGCCCCGTTTGGAGACAGCCTAATGCACCACTTATATGCTCACCAAGCCAGCTTACGACGCATGGCTTCCATCATCATCCTTTGAAAGTAGGAAGTGGTCATAATAATGCGACACTATATGGCACATACATTATAGGACCAATAGCATCCTAATTGTTGAGTTTTGGTGCATCGCGCTTCGAGAACATGGCCGTCTAGCAGTCCCAGAGAGATGAACAGGTTGCAGTCAGTCAAGAGTCACAAACGCTTTGAAGGCAGTTCACAGTCTCTGCAGGTCCAATTCACACACAGAGCTAGTGGTGTTTTCACTGATCTGTGGGTGTCAATTCAAATGATATTCAATGATATCACTGATGATATATTTAATAAGCTCACCCAGCTAAAAATGAGCCACAGTGTGTTTAAGGTGGTAGTAACTTCAGGCTCCTGCAGATGGCGCTGTATGAGGATGATGGGGCTATAAATCCCTGTGGGGTTTGAGTGACGGGATCCATAGATGGAGAAGAGGTGCTACAGTGCAGGGAACGTCTCATTACATGTGTGGAAAACACTCCAGAGCAGATGTTCAATCAATCAATCAACATTTATTTTTATAGCGCTTTTTACAACAGATGTATCACAAAGCAGCTTTACAAAGAATCTGGTGTTCGAGCCCCCAGTGAGCAAGCCGAGGGCGACAGTGGCAAGAAAAAAGTCCCTTAGTTAGGAAGGAAGAAACCTCAAGAGGAACCAAGACTCAAAGGGGAAACCCATCCTCCTCGGGTCAACACCAGATACAAGACAGCACTAGAAAGGAGAGTATAGTGTCTGATTAGTCTGTAATGATGTTGTGGTTCATAAGATGGGTCAGCAGGCGCAGGCCAAGCTTCCACAGTGCAGGACAGCCAGGAGCTCCGTGGTGGTAAAGGCTCCCAGTGGCTCCCAGTCGGAGCAGATGTAGCAACAGCATCAGGCCACACAGGATGGGCAGCAGTTCAGCTCAGACAGAGAGAACAGTCAGAGTGTTCGCTCTGACAGAAGACCTGAACACACTATACGGTGTTAACAGAGTGCAGCAGTGACTCCGGCAGGCCTGGCTATTACAGCATAACTAAAAAGGGAGAGCCAGAAGGTCACACAGACATGAGGGCTCCCTGAGAAGTCAGCGCCCCTCTGCTCCACCGTCAACAAACCTGAGTGAACACGAAGAGCATCGGGACGGCAGCACCAACACTCCCAGCTTACCAAACACTCTCTGTCAGTGGACCCCTAGACCTGCACCTTTTATCTATCAGAAAGAAAAAGACTAATTACCAAAAGATAGACTAAACAGGTGGGTTTTAAGCCTGGACTTAAAGACTGAGGCTGTGTCTGAATCCCGAACACTGACAGGTAAATTATTCCAAAGCTGGGGGTCCTTGTATGAAAAGGCTCTGCTCCCCGATGTAACTTTGTTAATTCTAGGCACTAATAGAGAGCCCGCACTTTGAGACCTAAGGTCACGTGAAGGCTTATAGTACGAGATAAGTTCAGTAATGTTAATGATTGGCTAATAGGAGGGACTGAGCATTTGGGCATGGCCAAAGACCATAGTGTGAAGGAAGTAGCTGAATCTGCAGGTGTATGGAAGCATACGCCCATACGGGTCTACCAGCAGTGGCTACAATCCCAGTCTACAGGGAATTCTCCTGGGAATTGTGCCAGAGAAGGCATCTACCAAATCTGGACCAACTGACCAACTCTTAGATGCAAGAGTATTCAGACGTGTGGACTCGAGTCACATGACTTGGACTCGAGTCCGACTCGAGTCACTAAACTGATGACTTGTGACTTGACTCGACAACATTACTAAAGACTTGCGACTTGACTTAGACTTTACCTTTACTGACTTGGACTTGGAATCGGACTTGAGCTTTAAGACTCGAAAAGACTTGACAACCCTACTTTAACATAATGAATAAGTAAAACTGAATCACGTAACTGGATCATTTTATATTAAATGGCGCTGTAACGCTAGGGAGCTGAGCCGCTCAGCCCAAATGATCCGTAACCTAGCAACAAGTAAAGCCGTAACCGTACAGCCAATCACGGGAAGCTTTGAGGGGGGCGCCAGTGTTGAATTTGTGCGGAGAAGACGAGTAACATGATCCCAAAAATAATCCTGTTCAACTACAAAGATTATAATGTAGTAAATAAAAGAAGAACTGCGGTATGCAAGACATGTGGAGTCAAGATCACAGATGGAGGTGCAACCACTTCAAACTCGACATTTGAGGCTGCACAAAGAACAGTAAGTCTGTGCTGTGTATATTTCGCGTATAGCAGTTAGCAAGCTAGCAAACGTAGCGACATAATAATAAACAACAGCGAATGTAAACAAAGCTGTTGTCCTCTGTTCGTCCCTCTCTCACACCGTTCACTGTGAGAGATTTTACTGAAAATTAAAGTGTTTAGGAACCACAGCATCTCAGCCACGACGTGGTGAATTAGCATAGAGCAGAAAAGTGTCAAACACAGCAGTTCACACATGCTGTTATATATATATATATATATTATAATATATATATATATATATATATATATATATATATATATATATATATATATATATATATATATATATCGTCGCTGTCCAAGGAAAAACAAGTATCTCCAAAATGGCAACTTTACAAGAGAGGCCAAAACCCTCATTCAATTTTAATGTAAGTCAATGGAACCAGACGGTTTTTCTAAGCAATTTTGGGCCATTTCTGTTGGTCTATTCATCATGTAGATCTCACAGTGTAAACGACTGCCGCTGTTTTCAAATTATGCATAAAAGTCAAAATGGACAAAAAATGGAGATACATGTTTTTCATTGGACGGCGACGATATATATATTACAGGTCCATACATTAACGCTTATGGGTTTAGAATGTGATGTCATTAAAAATTCCTGTAGGTGGAATGTGTTCTACTACTTCATTATAGTGTGGTGTTCCTCAACCTTGGCCTTCGAGGCCCACTGCCCTGCACATTTTACTGTTTTTTTTCTGCTTCAGCACCTATTTTAACTCAGTAATGGGCTGGCTATGAGGTGATTAGTTGGATCAGATGTGTTGGGAGAATGGAAAACAATAAAAAAGTGCAGGGCAGTGGGCCTCCAGGGCCAGGGTTGAGAAACAATGATGTAGTGTACTTTGTTAGCCTGTTTACAGAAATTTATAGCATACTGAAACAGCTCATATGATATCATGAATCATATGATATTCTTGTCCTTTCCTAATTTTTTTTAATCCATAAACCTTGACTTTTTGTTGCTGTAAACTGTGGTATAATGTCACATTCATTTTTCCATACTGCGTTTAGTACATATCTATTAGAGATTACAGTAAGTACTTTGTTTACTGCACAGTACTTTGCAGGTTATTTAATCCTCAAATTATTTAATTAACGATTTGCACTACTTGTTCCTGTTAAGTAAAATAGCACTTTGTTGTTTGAACTGTTTGAGATGATGCAAGTTGTTTTTGTTATACTAAATACAAACTTTAAAAACATTTATGATTATGTCAGTTTAATATACTATGAATCAGCTGCATCAGTTATGTGAAATATTGAAATGACATCTGGTGACTTGACTAGGACTCGAAGTTTAAGACTTGGGACTTGACTTGAGACTTGCTTGTATTGACTTGGGACTTGACTTGAGACTTGCTTGTATTGACTTGGGACTTGACTCGAGACTTGCTTGTATTGACTTGGGACTTGACTCGTGACTTGATTGTTAAGACTTGAGACTTACTTGTTACTTGCAACTTAGTGACTGTATCTGACATTTGTTGTGGGCCTACATCCAGAAACTCGTCCATGATCCATGCCATCCAGTAGCTGTTTATTTGGTGCATTTTACACGCAGGTATGGTGTAACTATTTAATAAAGTCCAGCTATTCGTTTAGAATCTTTCAACTTTAATGTTGAAATCAATAAGATGATTTTGATAGGTTAATTGAATTTCCGCTAAACTAATAAATGTGAATTCAATACCCCTCAACAGAAAGAATCACACTGATTAACTGAATTCAAAACAGAAATAGAATTCAGATTCGACATTGGAAATGAAAAACCAGGACTGTGAAGAAGTGAATGGTGATGGAGCTGGAGGTTTCTGAATGCGCTGAATCGTTTCCTATAGAAGCGTAATTGTATAGAGTGGAGATCCACACACCTACGCCAGGCAGTTAGGTTTATCGGCTGGAGGGACGAGTGACTCAGCGGTGTCGCTCGGAGTGCACGTTTTGTTAGAGTCGATGCGCTGTTCAGTGCGTCATATTTGGATGCTTATGTCTTTAAATTCATCACTCTGTTTCTCTGAGAGATTATTATACCTTCTCTCTCTCTCTCTCTCTCTCTCTCTCTCTCTCTGCAGAGGCATTACTGTCAGTAAGTGTGTCACCCCTCTTCCTCATCCTGGTAAGCTAAATGGAGGAAGGGAGGCGAGCGTGTCACTAACACTCGCATAGAACACACTGCAAATGCACTAATGGCCTTACTAATGCAGCCTAAACCTCTCTCTCCATTTCTCTCTCTTCCTCTCTCATTCTCTTTCTGTCCCTCTCTTTATGAGTTGGTCTCTCTTTCTAACTCTACCTGGCTTTCTCTCAGTCTCTGTCTCTCTCTCATCTCTCCTTCTAAGTCCCTCCTTTTTCTCTTTCTAACTATCTCTCTTTATCTTTTCCTCTCTCTTTCTATTTACCTGGCTTTCTCTGTCTTTTTCTTCATCTCTCTCTCATCTCTCTTTCTAAGTCCCTCCTACTTTCCCTCTTTAACCATACCTGTCTCTCTCTCTTGCTCTCTTAGTCTATCTTTCTTTCTTTCATCTCTCACCCTCTTTCTGTCTTTCTCTAAGTCTCTCCTTCTCTCTTTCTAACTTTACCTGTCTCTCTCTCAGTCTCTTTCTGTCTCTCTCTAAGTCACTCCTTCTCTCTCTTTCTTATTCTACCCATCTCTTTCTCAGTCTCTTTCTGTCTCTCTCTAAGTCACTCCTTCTCTCTCTTTCTTATTCTGCCCATCTCTTTCTCAGTCTCTTTCTGTCTCTCTCTAAGTCACTCCTCTCTCGTTCTTATTCTACCCATCTCTCTCTCAGTCTCTTTCTGTCTCTCTCTAAGTCACTCCTCTCTCGTTCTTATTCTACCCATCTCTCTCTCAGTCTCGTTCTGTCTCTCTCTAAGTCTCTCCTTCTTTCTCTTTCTTATTCTACCCATCTCTCTCTCAGTCTCTCTCTAAGTCTCTCCTTCTCTCTCTTTCTTATTCTACCCATCTCTCTCTCAGTCTCGTTCTGTCTCTCTCTAAGTCTCTCCTTCTCTCTCTTTCTTATTCTACCCATCTCTCTCTCAGTCTTGTTCTGTCTCTCTCTACGTCTCTCATTCTCTCTCTTTCTTATTCTACCCATCTCTCTCAGTCTTTTTCTGTGTCTAAGTCTCTCCTTCTCTCTCTTTCTTATTCTACCCATCTCTCTCTCAGTCTCTTTCTCCCTGTCTGTCTCTCTGTCTCAATCTTATCCCTCTTTCTAAGTCCCTCCTACTTTCTCTTTCTAACCATACCTGTCTCTCTTTCACTTAGTCTCTCTTTCTTTCTCTCATCTCTCTCACCCTCTTTCTGTTTCTCTTTCTAAGCCTATCCTTCTTTCTCCTTTTCTACCACTCTCAGTCTCTATTTCTTTCTGTCTTTCTCTCTCAATCCCTTTCTGTTTTCCTCTCATCTCCTTCTCTCTCTCTTTTCCGTCTCTCAGTTCCTTCTGTTTTTCTAGGTTTTTTTTCTATATGTCCTCTGTTTCATTGTCCTATGGTCCTCTCTCTCTCACTGTCCCCACTCTCTGTCCTCTCTCTGTAGCTCTCTCATCCTCTCTCTCGCTCTCCCACCCCCCCCCCCCCCCTCTCTCTAATGGAGTCTGGTGGCGTCCTCTCATTGCCCTTTTTCCTTTTACAATTATACAGCAGCGTCATGGTTCTCATCAGCTTGCAGGCTCTATAATGACTCGGGGAGAGTTGGAGCTGTCAGTAGGATAAACTCATCGCGGCTGACAGATTACATCATTCCCTACCTCCTCTCTCTCCTCCCCCTCTCTCTCCCTCTTCTCTTCCTTCTGCTTTTCCACTACACACCTAAACTCCACAGGAATAAAAACAGCCACACTGCCCAGCCACACCAATACAGAAACTAGATCACAAAGGTCTGTAAATGTACATCCCTGGTGACTAGTGACCCCCGAACTCACCTCCCCCACCCAATGTCTCCATCTTCTTAAACTTAGTGACGTATAAAATGTCAAAACATGACACGAATATACTTTGGCCCAAAATGTTTAAGACATCTGTGCCATACATAAAAATATAAGCTCATGCGTATGACCGTGTGTTTCCATACACCTGCAGATTCAGCCACGCCCAAATGCTCATATAAGCTCATGCTCATGTAGTACCTCCCCGAGCTACAACAATATGGATGGATCCCTGCTCCACGAGGTTCACAAACTTCCTTTCAACAGATTTGCCAACATTCGCTTGTTTCGTAGGCCGCAAATGAGACTATCATGACTGTGGTGAATATTGAATATTGGATCATAGAATGGTTTGTGGGTATCGAATCTTGAGATCACCATATTGCTGGGTGGTTTGTCCTGAGATCCTGAGCTCGCCATATTGCTGGATGGTTTGTCCTGAGATCCTGAGATCCTGAGCTCGCCAAATTGCTGGATGGTTTGTCCTGAGATCCTGAGATCCTGAGCTCGCCAAATTGCTGGATGGTTTGTCCTGAGATCCTGAGATCCTTAGATCGCTGTATTGCTGGATGGTTTGTCCTGAGATCCTGAGATCCTTAGATCACCATATTGCTGGATGGTTTGTCCTGAGATCCTGAGATCCTTAGATCACCACATTGCTGGATGGTTTGTCCTGAGATCCTGAGATCCTTAGATCGCCATATTGCTAGATGATTTGTCCTGAGATCCTGAGCTCGCCAAATTGCTGGATGGTTTGTCCTGAGATCCTTAGATCGCCATATTGCTGGATGGTTTGTCCTGAGATCCTGAGATCACCATATTGCTGGATGGTTTGTCCTGAGATCCTGAGATCCTGAGATTGCCATATTGCTGGATGGTTTGTCCTGAGATCCTGAGATCCTTAGATCGCCATATTGCTGGATGGTTTGTCCTGAGATCCTGAGATCACCATTTTGCTGGATGGTTTGTCCAGAGATCCTGAGATCCTTAGATCGCCATATTGCTGGATGGTTTGTCCTGAGATCCTGAGATCACCATATTGCTGGTGGGTTTGTCC
>JAMWET010002150.1:52500-69000 GCA_024036415.1 Prochilodus magdalenae | reverse complement strand
TATAGGCTCGCTTGCGGTCTGTTTCAGTGTTTTTATAGACACTTTCTGCCTTCGCAACAGGTCATTTCACTCCTGTCACGCTAGGAAAAAATGACATCTCTGCAAGTGGAGTGCATCTAAAATGCAGGGATATATCTAAGATTTTGGATTACAACAAGTTACTTGAGGTCATTTCATGAAACAGCCCAGCTTAAATTGTCTACAGAAATTCTGCTTGTTCCGAGCACCAGAGTGCTTAAAAGGAGTAAATGATGAACGTTCAATTTTATTAAAAGCATCCTATAAATGGAACCGAATGGGCTTTGGTTTCTCAGAGGCACGTTTAAGAAACTAAGCAAAAACTAAGCTCAAAACAGCTTTTTTTTGGAATTTCACTGTGTTTGTGATGTCACTCTGCATGTGTGATGTCACGTCAGATAGTCAAGAGAGGCTTATTGAAATACGAAACCAAATAAATGTTATAGTAAAATGTAGGATCTGGGCTTTTTTAAGCACAATGCACATAAAATAAACGGAATAATCTCGTAACATTATCCTGAATCTTTTTTCCGTTGCAGTAAATACCAAATGGAATAAAACCGATGGACATGGCTCTTTCGTTATTTGTGCCTCTTCTGTTATTTGCCTAACTTATTAAGACAACTGTGTGTCCAACGCAGCCTCCCAAAAAAGCCCAAATAGTAAGTGTTCAGGTCACATTCACGCTCGGCTATCAACCGCAGTGCATCATGTCCTTCCCAACACAGTCATGCAGCTATGCAGGAGCTGTTGTGTACCTAATGGTGGGGGGCACGAGCTTTTTTCCAGCATTTGCTCCTCACAGGTCGGACATTCAAGATCGTCTCAATTTATGTAGAACAGCAAGCAATATCCTTTACGCATCAAGCCCACACACACTATTTTTTCATCTTCCTGGGCACAGATGCCCAATCAAATGCTCACGTAATTATGATGACTTATTAAAAATGGGCCCAAACACATTATTAGTAGGACTGTAGTTAGTCTCGGTGTGCAAATTAGGGCACCATATTGCATGTGAATTACTTTAACTACTTTAAGACACCCGAAGGATGTTCTCATTTCAAACTTTCTGAAACCCAAGAGGCCATGGAATGAGGAGGCCATAAACACGACCCCACCACACCAAACACTATTTGTTCGTACATCATACACCTAAAACGTCCTCTGGGAAGTAATAACGCATAGACTGCTAAACTGGCTCTCCCACTCAGAATAATGAAGCATATATATTATGAACCACAGGAGAACAAACTTATCCAAGTCATTTGGCTACAGGGCCCAGCCAGAGAGCATCCTCCATTTTATTTTAACTTGCTAGTTGAATTATAACATAGACACCTCAGTAACCAAATGTACTGTAGCATTAAGCATTATCCAACATTTAGTGTGTCCAGTCTTTGCCTTTATACACCTTCCAGTCATATAGAAGGTGTTTGTCCTGCTTTTCACAATCCCAGTACATCCTGAACACATTCCGTGACGTTGAGGTCTGGATTCTGGGTGGTCGTCCATTGTTCTGAGAACACCGCTAGTTTTGTTGTTTGATGCTAGAAGTTTCTTTTTCTAGTGAGGATTTAGAATGTTGCCATCCGTTCAAGACCCTAGCAAATAAGTTTTCTTCTTATGGTGGAAGGATGGACCGAAGCCTGTGATTTTTTTAGTCAGTTTTTCAGATCTAGAAGCGAGAGTGGCGGCTTGATTTTGTCATAGCTCTCGCTTCAGTACTGTTCATCTGTGGTTTTGGTGTTCTGGCAGATCTGCCGCAGGCACGGCTGTTAGGAATCCCATCTGCTCATTCTGTTTATTTAAACTCTGAGTTTTGGAAACTCCTGTTTTTTTTTACCTATTTTCTTCAGACTTGACTTCTGAAACTCGGGTTTAATGCTGTTTTGATTGAATGAATAGATGTTCTAAGTTAAGTGAAATTGGTGTATCGTGCCCCTCGGATATGTGGAGCGTGTAATGGGAATACACAGCTGAGCGGAGAAAGAACATCTCGAACACGCATGTTTACCTCCCACACAACTGCGGCCATTAAAAAACATGCCCGCATCCATCCATTATTCCAACTCAAATGGCCTAATCCTGATTAAGCTTGAAGAATCTTCTGTATTAAAATAAATAAATGAACCCATAGCACTCGAGAAATTCGTCTGCCTTTTTATGGCGAGGGGAAAAGGCGTGGTGTTTGCCGACGGCCGTCTACTGGCAGGAAATGAGAGAAGCTTCTCTAAACAGGTAATATAATAGAATGAACACTTTCTCATTAGGCCGCACGTCTTTTGTTCTGTTAATTCAAATGATTTTTGTCACTATTCGAGGCAGTGCATGTAATATTGTAAATGACTCTCACTATTTCGATGCCCCGGTGACTTCTCCCTCTCTGAAATGTTCCTCCAGAAACCAGCTCTTGTCAAGATCGATTTTGTGTAAAGTTGGTAATTATGAGTAGGCATCAGTCTGATGTGGAAAAAAGTTAAAAATTTAGCAACAAGACAATGGAAAAATGCGTGCTGAAACAGGAAAACGGCGCCTACGTTCATAGTTTTGCTCATCTCTAATTTACACTGTTCGCATCTAAACAACTCTCCTCGGCTGATTTTTTTTCGCCCACCATGCATGTGTACTTTTATGCTGTTCCTTGTGTTCTCTCATTTAAAAGAGACTTGTGAAAAGGCAAATGTTTTTCATCTTGATTTACAACTACAGTCACCACCAGGCGAACTGAGAGACATTTCAAAGGGGAGGCCTGCTGGTTAAGATGGGGACAGGGTTATGACCACTGTAGTGTGTGAAAAAGGGGTTCTTGAGCCTTACAGACGTGGACCTCCCTCATTCATTAAAAGGTTCTTTAAAAGGGGAATTTTTTGCATAATAATATTGTTTTAAATGAAGTGAAGTGGAATAATGACATTCAGTAGAAAACTAGAGTCAGAATTGTTCACTGTTACAGTTAGGAACGCAACATCTAATCTTTGTCAGAATCCAGATGCCTCTGCTGAGAAAAGCTTCCTACACGGAAAGTAAAGCTAACTAACTCAGATGCTTGGTAATAGAGCTAACAGGAGCTGTTACATGTATTTTATTTAATATTTTGTGCATCTCTTTTTTTATTTGACCATCATCACACTGTACATAATCATTCCAACCTATATACATTCCTGTCATAAATAGTGCAGCAACCGGCCATTCTGACATGGGAACAGGGACACCAGACTGTTCATCTTGGCACTTCCGCACGGTGCCTCCACACAAGGATTCATTGGTCGTCACACCTAAGACAAAGCAGGACTCGTCACTGAAGATGCCCAGCTGCCATTTCCATGAGTCACTCCATGACAGTCTGGCACGACACCCACTGCAGTCGTTCAGCCACAACGTTCGATGTGGTGTTAACAGGTGAGTTCCGTCTTAATAGGCCTGTGCTTGCATCTAGTCCTGCAATGCGTGCAGCCATCTACCAACACGTGGGCTGCAGCACTAAGGTACAGGAAGACTCATTGAGGGCATCACTGCTTGCTAAGATTTGTCTCAGTCGTGGCTGTTGTGTCAGTAGGTACAGTGATAAATCTCCACCAATACTAGCTACCCTCACATATGCGACTGCCTGCCTTGATATCATATCTCCAACCGCATCATCATGACACAACACAACAAACATTGTCAATAACATTTCACATTTCTGGCATTACTGACTGCTCTTATCCAGAGTCGACTTACAAGGTTTATATCACATTACAGGTGGGGCAATGTAGTGTTTATGGGTTAGGAGTTCTTGCCCAAGGCCTGGTGGCTACTTGCGGGTAGTGGTGTTATCCGCTAAGCTACACCAACCACTGTAACCACCAACCATTGTAAAACCTACCCACGCAATTTCATTTCATGTCGGTTGAGTCCTTCTGGGTGCAGCTATTTTTGCTACTGAGTGTTTTGTTTGACGTATGAGTTTAATTACAAAAATACAGTGGAACCCGTGGGTATGACTGCGATAGCAAATAACATACTAGGACATTGTCGACACACCTGGTTCCTGCGCTGACCCATCCACACACCTATATAAGGAATCTGGGACTGATGTGATTTTCTGTAGAACGGAGCATTCATCTTCATACGTGTAATTATGCAGTTTAAAATAATTGAATTATAATTGAAATCTATGTATATGTATATCATTGGAGTTTACTCTTCAAAGAACCAAAAAGTGATTTTTTTCTATTACATTCACCCACTTCATCAGGGTCACTTCTCTTAACACACACACAATACTGGGGGAGACCAACATATGGCCCCATTGTCGCCCCTGTAGAACGTCGCTAGTATTGAAGACACACATGCAAAGAGAAACTAATTATATGTTAATGAGTAAAATGCGCTTAGAACAAGCAACATTATCTGGCTAGTATATGTCACAACCACATAAAAAGGATTAAACTGTCTATGAATATATGATATACACTGAGAATGAGATATGCAGATGATGATGCACTGAAGTGCAAAAATCTTTTCACAAACCAGGCCACAAAGTCGCAAGTGATAAACTAGGAGAATCGTGATTATGATTTGTGCGCTGGCAAGTCATCTGTTTTCCACATCAAGTCTGGCTCGACAAAACCATAGCACTATCAGATTAATATACGCTGCACCTAGTGGAAGAAGGGTAGAGGAGACTTTCACTCTCCAAACGCCTGTTGAACGCATGAGCTTTGTCCATGTACAGGGCACACAAGAGACCATGCAAACAAACACATGTTTCTCCCACTCTTGTAAATTGCCATATAATTCATTAGCATGTTGTGAAGTGGAATATGACCTTCATGTAAACTTCACGTTTGCTAAGCTTAATGGCTGTATAATGTGAATCCTGCTATTTGATTTAGCGCTATTCCCCTTCTGAGGTGGCCGATCTACTAGACACTTGTCTGCTCGACTTGTTGTGTGCTCTCGGAAGTTGAAATAACAGCTTCTCATCGCACTGGTGCCCACAGATAGCTGGGAACAAAACACATAACGGACGCCTTTTACACAAATGTTGTCGGACACATTGAAGACTTTGCATCTGAAGTAAAAGCAATGTATTGAAACCAGTGTATCAACAGAATGCCAGGCTAAAAACCACACAGCGTTAAATCAATAAACTAACCCTCAAAAATTTCCTGTTGTTTTGAGGCTGGATCCTTTTTCATGCTATGACTCGCATTCGTGAAGCGTGAGTTCTAGTTCGCTTTCCGTATGGCAACAGCAGTATCTTTTTTTTGATGTTGCTGTTCGATTAATGTGACCTTGGTGCCATGCTCCGACACTGTACTAGGATACATAGTAGGGAAATTGTGGCATGCGTTACCCTAGAAATGCCATGTTGAAAAAAACACTGAATGTATTAAATTAAATGGGTCTTGTCCGCTCTCAGGGCAAAACCGGGAAAAGCAACGCCCCCATGAGTTCTTTTCACGGCTTTTGGTTATGCACTCAACAGGTGACCCTACATTGAATTTCACTGTTAAGTTTTAAGAAGTCCTTTATTAGGGGCTAGTTCTTGGATGTAAATTCTATGTGCATCTATCTGTGAGACGTCGCACCCATTAAGTATCTTAATTGTGACAGTGCTCCTTTCTGTTCACCTCGTATCTTTCATGCTTTCTTTCCTTTGATTTGTCAGATTCTTGTTTACATATATAGACATCGTTGGCAAGACATGCAGAGCCTACAGTGCTCGAGGATATACTCAGGACAATCTTCATGAGGGAACAATCTTCCTTACAAGGAATTACTGTCTTCTTTGAATCGGATGAGGATGCATAAGGTGGACTGGTCCGCTGGAGCTCGAGGTGTCGTTTCCAATTTTTATTGCATGCTCAGAAGAACAGCAAGACGAGCAGTTTTTCTATATGGATACATTGTAGCAAATATATATATAATAATATACAGGGGTTGGACAATGAAACTGAAACACCTGGTTTTTAGACCACAATCATTTATTATATGGTCGTGGGCCTCCTTTTGTGCGGGCAATACGCGTCATTTGGGCAGCCGTGGTTGTATGTTTTGTTGAAATACACTGGGTTAGCCCCGACATCCCTTTCAGACGCTTTCCTCTTGCATCCACAGTTAATCCTGGCTGGATGTGGTTCGTCCTTCTTGGTGTATGCTGACATTACCCTGGATACGCGTGCTCTTGATACATCCAAGTTGCTGTCTTGTCACGTATGCGCCAGCAAGACTTGCACCCAACAGTTTTTGTCCCTTTTGAACTCTGTATGTCAACCCTAATGTTGTGTGCCTTGGCAGTATTTGAGCAGAACTGTGGCTCTCCTGCTAACTGAACTTCACACTCGCTCTACTGGTGCAATGTGCAATTAATGAAGATTGGCCCACCAGCCTGCGGATCCAATTTAGCCATGAGACAACATGACTGCACTCACCCCACTAAATGAATGGTGTTTTCAGTTCATTGTCAACCTCTATATATATCATATATATCAATAACTACCTCTATACTACATCTAGTAAACCTTTCCAGTAACACTACACAATACACGACAGTGGA
Organism: Prochilodus magdalenae; assembly: GCA_024036415.1. Taxonomy (NCBI): domain Eukaryota; kingdom Metazoa; phylum Chordata; class Actinopteri; order Characiformes; family Prochilodontidae; genus Prochilodus; species Prochilodus magdalenae. Next base: position 62,435 of record JAMWET010002150.1, on the reverse strand, counting down.
CAGCCGAACACTAACGTTTAAAATTGAACTGTTTTATTGTCTTATGTTCCATCATGTCAGATAAGCAGCTTTGAATAAGAATACTAGTAACATCACAACTCCAATACAACTGATTCATTTCAAAAACCACAAGTAATAGACTCTCATCTTATCGTTTTTCCAGGTGAAGTAAGTTTACGCAGTGCTTCTACAGGGAAACAAATGGGCTAGTGCACACGTGATATGTATGTGCGTTTATCGTCAATAAATTCCATATATTGGAGGAAGAAAACTATAATATAAATGTGACATAACTTTGCACAGCTTACAGGCTAGATATGTGTTTATCAGAAATAAAGAACTATTAGATGAGACTGACTATATTACTAAGAATAATTTTTACTTGGCCTAAATACCATGCTCCAGGCCCAAAGACCTTTTCAGTGGATGACTTCCTAAATTAGAATCTTCAAGTTAAAAGTCAACTTGATATGGCTTCATGAACCCTAAAGAAGGCAGTCATCTTTATTAACAGTTATTAAATGAGGGCCATAACACACAACAATGACCTAGTGGTTGGCCAAATAGTGCGTCCGCATTCATCTGTTAGCTCGTATTCAAGACTTTTAACATTCTTTCTGCGGGTTACTTATCTTATTATATTTCATCAAGAACACGATATTAAAACGCACGTCCAAAGCCCATGAACTGCTCTAATAAGCATTCTTCCATCCTTCATTTTTTATTTAACAACAAACCAGACTTGCAGAGATGCCAACAACAACCAGGCAACGCTCATCATAAACACATCCACTGTCCTCCATCTAGTGCCTTCCACCAGCACTCTGTGTCTAGTTACGTGAGGTGAAGAGCTTCCTAGAGATTGAGATACAAACTTTGCAGTATCTGCTGTGAGTATCTCTATCTTTATACCAAACCAGAGTGGGCCTGCAGTTAGCTTCCAACACAGTGTCATGTTCCACAGGCCTCCTACCATCCACCTCCAGCACCCTCGTCCTACACTAATCCCATGTGAGGGGCATCCTCCAGCTAATTACCCACTTTCTCACACATAAGCGCAGATCTGCTCCCCCTAGAACTGTTATGCCCCACCACCCCGCAAACCCATAAACAACCAGCAATGCCCTTCTAGTCACCATGCTCACATCCTTATCAAAATCAGTCTTTCTAATAGCCAAGACCACAGTGGGAAAATGGCCTTTTGCCGACTCAAGATCCTTGGGACTTCCTGTATTTGTGTAGTACAAAAGGAATCCACAGAGTTCTTTGCCAGCATTGCGTGACCTGCTGACTCTGATGTCAAGGATGTTGGGTGTGCTTTAAGATAAAAGATGCAGCATCTACTGATATTCCTATTTTTCAAGTGCACAGGTGGGCCAAAACAGATGGCGCTTGGTGGAAGGAGTGTTCAAGACCATCTTTCAGCAACCAAATCATCAAAAAATAGACCCTATAACCAGCATCATTTATTATGGTTTGTGTATTACCTGGTGTGAAACCCGAGAACAACTGAATCTACGCAGATAGTGGGAAGCGGGAAGATCGCCTAGACCCAGTATTCCAATCCTTTGCTTGTTTGAGTCCAGGACGAAGGGGACGCGTATTAGTGTGAACACGGACCCCAAGAGTAAATAATCCCGAGTTTACCACTGGCGAAAGCTCACAAACGACAACCCTGTTGTAAAAACAAAAGTGACAAAAGAAGACAATAAATCTAATGGATTGTCAATTCTGCTGTTTAGTTTTTTCAAAGTGTTTTTGAGGGAATTTCGTCGCTTTCAAAACAAAAGGGTTACGTACATTTTTCCATGGTCCGGGGAAATCAACGACCTTCGCTGTTTTTTACAGGGCCTTTTATTTTTTTTTTTTTTTTTTTTTGGGGGAACCACTGCGACCTTTCTTGAAACGCGTGTATTTTCCATGCCACTCCTGCACTGTATCTGTAATTGATATATTGGCTCTGATTTTTGCCATTGTGTTGGGAAAACTGTGTCTCCACTGTTTCAGGCTTTGGCGTGCTCTCTCACTTCTAAGACACCTTGCAGACCATTGAGACCTAGTATGCTCTAATCAGAAATGGCAGCGAATAGCGGCATAATAATGTCATTGGGATAGAGGTGGGCTGTTTGTTCAAAATCGGGCAATTAGTTGATGCTACAGAGGTGGTGTACTGTACCCATGCCTGTCCGACAGTAGGTCAAACGTCTGTATGTAAGCCACTCGGCCTCGGTAAGGAGAGCAGCTGGTTTGTGAAGGCCCGTAGGACTGGGTCTTAATCACTATATGCGTGAGCAAACAGCAGAGTCTCCACAGCGTGGTCGTCTTTGCCGGCAACCACATGTTGCAGGCTTACGTGGCTTTATGGACACGCCGAGGACCATGATTCCATTTACTCCAGACAAGTAAGTATTTTATCTTGGCATATCTTGTGTCCGCTTTGTTTGCGTTTTCTCTCATGCTGGGGATAATAAGAGCACCTTCCAACGGTGATGCTGCTCTGATTAGATCTAATTGTTAACATTCAGCGGGCCTGTATTATACTGCCTGGCTTCTCCTTCTACACGAACAGTCAGGGCTTTTTTGTCTAGTGTTCTCAACATCTAGTAACTTCTAGATGCTACCAAGACAGAGAAGAGAGAGACGACTAATTACTCGCATACAACCCGGTGCGTGTACAGAACACGGTACTATGTTAGCACGCAAGGTTGGCATGAGACGAGCCACCCCCGCATCGCCGCGGCTACGCCCGACACAACAACAAACCAACACCAAACGGGATTCCGATGGCGTGAGACGCTTTATTATCTTGTTTATACTTATCGCTTGACAACGAACGCTCGTCATCTGGAGGATCTGACAGTACTGTGGTTAATGAAGGAGAGAAGAGAGAGGCAGAAGAGGCGCAGCCTGCTGGCAGAAAGCTTCATAGCATAGGAGACAGGGGTGGGGGGTATAGACACTTGAGGAGACACGACACCTCATACTCCATAGTTTCGAACACTTTTTGCTCTATTCGAAAAATTCCCCCCCCCCAACGAGAAATTCTACCAGTTAAGAGACTCCTTCCACTTTGGTTTCAACCTGTATGTCATATACTATATACCAAAACACCAGCAGAGCATTGTGATGTAATCGAGAATGGTAACACACACTACAGGATATACAGAACTGAACCCCCTTCCTCAATCTCTCATCTGGGACTCCAGGCTTGGCCAGTGTCCAGAAGGACATCCCTAACATGTGTGGCAGTGTCACGCACACATCAGGCAAGGTTCCACCACACATAACGATCAGTCCCTCAGACAAGGCCTAAACTACAGCTAGAATGTACTGCTTGAACAGGACAGTTGCTACGAGTCTGGCTTGGGGAAACTGTGACATCAGCTCATGAGAGCGAGGACTAAGAAAGGCAAGCAAAGCAAGTGTGAGCATCCGGTTTCGCGGACCACCAAAGCCTGTACTGCCTTTACATCCTAAGACACACCTCTTACTGAGGTCTGTCCTGCACAGCTGGCTAGTGGATGTACAGTCGTTTAGGCCTCGGGCATGTGTAATGGGGTAAAGCATTATATACAGAATGTGGTTGTAAGACCTGCCAGTATGGAGTTCTGAACTGAGGCTGGTAACTTGGTACTATGATAGGGAATACAACCCCAGTAACGACAACTCTTAAAACAAATTCACTTTACTTACCGAGGAGCTCAGCAGACAGCGACCAGGGCTGCGCTAGTACTACTCCTGGCAAAGCTAGAGTTTCATGACGTAAATGCACAATACCTGTATCAAATTATCAAACATGTAGTTCACCCTTGTCCAGTCACACAGTCCACTACATGCAAAACACCGAGGGTGCCCACAACATCTTGTTGTGAATTCCTTAGTATTTGGTATGTCATGATAACTATTTACAATAAACTCCCACTATAGACGGCCATGTGTCAGATCACCTTCTCTGCCGGAATACGCTCCTCAGGAGCATCCTACCCCGATTGGCAAAACATTCTGCAACAAGTCTTACGTTTTTCAGAGAAACAGAACACTACAACAACAACTCACAACCAACTCTCTTTGGAATAAATAAAGACCGTTATGCGATCAGAATGGCTTCCAAATCTGCAACTCTTATGGCTATGGATCGCATTTATGGGACACCATTAACAGAAAAGGATCGCTCTGTGAAACTCTCTTTGGGACTCTTTTGGTGCAGTCAACTTATGCACCTGACACTATCCTCAACGAATTTACACAGACATGATTCTTGTGTGTTGTCTACCACAGATCCTGAGCGACTAACGCTAGACCAGGTACAACTCTGCCCAACAGACTTTCTTTTTCTGCCCCTACTTGTGGGTTATACTCCCCAAGACACTTCTGCCAAATGTGACATCACATGCATAGCTTACTATCTCTGGCCTCTAACATGGTTAGCGCCACCCTTCAATCTAACGTTATACAAAGAACTCCTCTAGCATGCAGTTCTTAGTGTTTTTTGTTTTTCTTTGAAGCACAAGTACCAATGCAACAGCACCAGCACAGAGGCCATTTACATTCTCAGTCTTAAAGCCACGTAACAAAAGTCTGATTAAGTCTAGAGGGGTCATTGAGCGGCTGAGAAATGGTTATATAAAATGATTGATTTTGTGCTACTAACCAACACACATCATACGTGGAGCTTTAGTGGAAAAAATAAATGCAAGGAAAACATTGGATATGAGCACTTGAAAAGAGAAGTTGGTGGAGATGCCTTAAAGGGGTTTTTCCCTCCACTTCCACATGAGAACTGATAAGAAGGCTCTGTAGGCCTCTGAGCCTTCAGTACATCCGATGTGTGCCTGCTACAAGCAATGAATCAAAAATGGCTTCGTCAGCCCCCCACTCACTCACGAAAGGCATGATGCCAGTATGCCTCCAAAAAAAAAAAGGGCAAACAGAAAATGAAAAAAGGCGAACAACCAGCCTTATACTCTCATCCAATACAACATAGTCCTCATTGAGACTCACTATTGGGCCCCGACCTCAAGCATAACGCCATGTTTCCTGCCTGTAACCACTGCTCCAGACGCTCCTACACACACCCCACACATAGGGAACGATTAGGAGCACGGGGCACATTTTGGCGAATGTCCCTAGCACCAGCTGCATCTGTTTTTGTTTTTTGCACTAACCCTCCTCCCCCCCTCCCCTGTCCCCCTCTGAAACTATGTGGTTGGGGTGATTGTTTTTTTTGTAATTTGTTAGAAAATTTAAAGTAAAAAAAACCCCACGAAATTTTTTTTTTTTTTTTTTTTTTTGTTTTCTCCACCTGGCTTTTGAAATAAAAAAACAAAAAAAAACACTGTTTTTTTTTATGTTGGGGGGAACCCCCCCCCCCCTGCCAAAAAATAAAATAAAAAGAAATCCCCTTTGGTTTTTTTGTTCCTGTCCCCCCCCCTCCCCCAATCCCCCCAAAAAAAAAAAACAAAAAAATAAATTATGCAAAGACTTTTAGTTTTTTTTTCCCCCCCCAAAAATAAAAAAACTTTATTCCCCCCCCTAACCCCCCCATAAAAAGCCCGCCCACCCCCCACTTATAAAAAGAAAACCCCCATAGTCTGATCACATTCCTCCCCCCACTCAAGTCGCAGTGGTCCCACCCACCCTTGTGGGGGTTTGTTGTTTAGGGGGGGAGCCCCATCCCCCCACCCCCGTTCCCCTTTTCCTTGTTTTGGTGGGGGGTTTGACCCACCGCCCCCAGTTGCTGCATTTTTTGAACTAAATACGTAAACAGAAAGGGCATCTGTGGTTTTATCTCCCCACACGAACACCACACTAGTGTAGCAGTGGTCCACCCTGCAAAACAAAAAGTTAACAATAAAAAACAGTTAAAAAAACACATAGAAAAAAGTAATAAAAAAGCTAAAAGAGAAAAAGCAAGACAAATAATATACAAGAAGATACAACATGATAACAGGATTAACAATCTATCCAAAAGTCGAGACCGAGTAGGGGGGATGACGTTTTATAAAATTATCAAATCAATTACTAATTTCCCCACACCACTGCCCCCACCCCCCCTCCCCCTGTCCCCAAAACACTCGGTGGGGCCCCACATACGATGTTAATTGGCCCCAAAAGGGGGGGTGCAGCTCATTTTTTTGTACAATGAGCAACAAACGAAGCTAAACTTTTTTTTTTTTTTATATCATTCTTTTGGGACCATTTTATTGTCCCTTTTTTTTTTTGTGAGACGCTGTGTTTTACACGAACAACTAAAAATTCTGTAAAAAACAAATACAGACGCCACCCACCCCACGCCACACAGCACCACACGTACACACCACACCCGACACCAACATATAAATAAACAACACATGGGGGGGGTTGTCCACACATACCACCAACACACGATAAACACCAACGCCCCCCCCCCCCACAGGATTGTTCCGTTACACCTCCCCCCCAACTTTACGGCCCCCCCATACGTTTTTGCTTTGGGGGGGTGGGTTCTTAATGGGAGGTACTGGTTTCCTTTTTTTGTGTGTATAAAAAACACGTTCTCCCCTTGCTAACTGTGTGTTGGGGGGGGTGGGGCAAGTGAGGTTGGAACTAAGAAAAAAAAAAAAAATACAAAATAAAAAGATACCAGTTTTTTCGAAAAAAAAACCGCAAAGGGGGAGTTTGGGGGGGGGAAATGAAAAAAAGAAACCCACCCCCCCACCCAAAAAAACAAGCAGGTGGATGTGGGTAAAAAAAAAAAAAACAACAAAGGTATAAAAAGCTAAATAATCAGAAAATTTTTTTTTTTTTTTTTACCAAACGCTCAAACAACCCACATATCAAGGGCCCCACCCCCCCCCATGAACCACACGGTGTGTGCGTGTGGTGGGTGGTGGGCTTTGTGTCTGTTTTTGCGTCGTCGGCCGGGGTCGACGGAAGTCCCGCCAGCCCCCCCACAGCTGTTTGTATTCAAATGATGCAAACCAAAGTCAACATGAAAAAAACGGAGATACATGACCCCCACCCCAAACTCCACAACCTGGGGGGGGGGCCCCCCCCCCCCCCCACCCCCCCCCAGGGTTTTTATCTTTTCCCCCCCCCCCCCTCCCAAACCCCCACAACCCTCTGTGCACCCCCCCTCCCCACCACCCCCCCACTCAAAGTTGTGGGGTCTTTTTTCTTTTATTTCGCTTTGCTGTTAGAAATGAGAAAAGAAAGAAAAAAAGGAGAAAAAAGGGAAGGTGGCAAAACTGATGTGGGTGGGGGGGGGTAGGAAAAGCAAAAAAAAAAGAAAATCGAAGCCACCACCCACCCCCTTTACCAGTCATTTCTCAAAAAAAAAAAAAAAATCCATTCTGAGCCCACAAAACTCTTTTCTCGCCCCCCCCCAACCCCGCAAAAAACACCTGGACAAAATCTTCACAGCTTTCACTTTGTTTTTTTGGCCTTACATCATAGGTGTTGTTGAACACACATTCCCAGTACACTAGTCCAGAACCATATTTTTTGGGGGGGGTGATGAAACATGAAAGAGTTTTGCCCCCTTGGGCCCCCAGATACCATTTTGTTAATAAGCCAAAAAAAAAGGGAAAAACTCACCCCCCCCCCCCCCCCCCTGACAGAGGACAAGGGGGAGGGTGGGGGGGAGGAAAAAAAGAGGGGGGCCACGCGTTGTGTTTTATTTTTTTTCCAAAAGTTTTCAGTGAGGCGAGGATCATAGGAAACAAGAAGCAGAACCCCTGCCTTCCCCCCCCTCAAACCTCCCCCCCAGAACAAAAAAGGGTGGGGTAGGGTGTACAACCCCCCCCCCTGCTACTTTTTTTTTTTTTTTTTTGCCAGGCCCCCCCCCCCAGGGGGGAACTAGGAGAAAGGAAAAAACAAAAATTTTGGGGGGATGTTAAGAGATGTTTTGGTGTGTTTGTTGGGAGGTCCCCCCTCTCTCCCCTCAAAAAACCCCACCCCCCCCCACCCCCCCCCACCCCCCCCCCACCCCCTCCCCCCGCCCCCCCCCCTCCCCCCCAAATTAAGGGTACCCCTTGTTATTGTCTTGTGACAAAGAAATAGAAAAAAATAGTTTAGTTTTTTCATTTTATTGTATTAAAACAGGTCGTTATGGCCCCTTTTCCCCAATCTAATGTAACAATAAATGTCACAAGCCCCCCCCCAAGAAGCAGAAAAGTTAAATTAGACATCTGAGCAAACATTTTGGACACGACGCCTTTCTTCCCAGATCCCCATAAACAAAGAAAAAGTTTTGTGTTTACTAAAGTTTGGTGGTGGGGTTTTTGAACAAACAGACATTTTTTTTTTATTTGTTTTTTTTTATTGTGTTTTCATGTACGCAAACAGTTTTTTTTTTGGGATCAGGTTGAGTGAGGGTTTTTTTTTGTTTTTCTATTTTATTTTTGTGGTGCAATTGAATGGTGTGACCCGCACATTGTCTGCTCTTTTGAAAACAGGTGTATGGTTTTCGTGCTAATTTCAATTTTAGTTTAAAAACAAACCGGTACACCCCAAAGTGGGGGGCTTTTTCGCCCCTCCCCCAAAAACAAAAACAACAGAACAACAGAAAGAGAACTAATAATCCAACCACCCCCCCCCGCTTACAAAAAAAAATGCCCCCCCCCCCCCCCTCCAAACTTCTCCCCCCACTTACACCCCCCCCCCCCCCTGTGCCCCCCCCCACCCCCCCCCACACAAAAAACCTCCCTCCCCCCACCCACCCCATCCATCCCCATCCCCCCCCCCCCTTCCCCACAGCCCCCCCGTTAACCCCCCCCCCCCCCCCAAACCCCCCCCCCCCCCCCCCCCCACACAACCCACACACCCCCCACCCCCTCTGGGCCCCCCCCACCCCCTCCCAACCACCTCCACCTGTGACCCCCCCCCAACCCACACCCAAACCCCCCCTGAAAAAACCCACCACCCCTTCCCCCGACCCCCCCCAACCCAACCCCCCCCCCCCCCCCCCCAACGCCAGTAACCACAAAACAAACACCACCCCCCCACACCCACACCACATTCCCCCCCCAAACCACCATTTTGTCCTACCCACACACCCATCCACACCCCCTCCAGACACCCCCCCCCCCCCAACCACCCAACCCGCCCCCCCCCCCCAACCCCCACCCCCATCCCACACATCCACCCCCAACCCCCCCACCCCCCCACACCCATCACCACACACAACACACACTACCAACTACTGACACTCTTTGTCCTCACTTCTCTTTCGTTCACTCTCTCCATGCACTCTCTCTCCTTCATTCTCTTCCTCACTCTCTCCTCCTCACCTACTTCACTCATCATCCTTCCCTCTCTCCTTCACTCTCCTCCTTCATCCCTTCTTCACTCTCGTTCCTCACTCTCTCCTTCATCACCAACTTCACTTTTCTCACTCCTTCTCCTTCACTCTCTCCTTCACTCTCTCCTTCCATCAAACCTACTTTCCACACTCTCTTTCACTCTCTCCTTCACTCTCCTTCATCACGTTACTTCCTCTCTCTCATCATTCACTCTCTCCTTCACTCTCTCCCTCACTCTCTCCATCACTCTCTCCTTCGCTCTCTTCCTCACTCTCTCCTTCACTCTCTCCTTCATCACCTACTTCACTCTCTCCTTGACTCTCTCCTTCACTCTCTCCTTCATCACCTACTTCACTCTCTCCTTCACTCTCTCCTTCATCACCTACTTCACTCTCTTCCTCACTCTCTCCTTCACTCTCTCCTTCATCACATACTTCACTCTCTCCTTCACTCTCTCCTTCATCACCTACTTCACTCTCTCCTTCACTCTCCCCCTCACTCTCCACAACCACAAAAAAAGCGGTCTGAGACACTCTCTCATTCACTCTCGCCTTCATCACCTACTTCAGTCTCTCCTTCATCACCTACTTCACACTCTCCTTCACTCTCTTCTTCGCTCTCTCCTTCATCACCCTCTTCCTCACTCTCTCCTTC
>JAMWET010002150.1:40000-45000 GCA_024036415.1 Prochilodus magdalenae | reverse complement strand
TATAATAACACACATTATATAACATCCAGCTCTATAGACATCCCGTCCAGCTCCTCCGCTCAGTTTGGAACCTGATGGCTGGACAGCTGAGCTCAGGATGCAGAGGTGAAACCAACATAGTGGTGTAAGTACCTTAGTAATATTGGTATTGGGATCTGTATCAATATTCAGAAATCAAATACAGTTAATATATATATGGGTTAGGGTCAGGGGTAAACTGTGTCCGACTGTTGGGGGAGGATGATGTGTGTTAGGGTCAGGGGTAAACTGTGTCCGACTGTTGGGGGAGGATGATGTGTGTTAGGGTCAGGGGTAAACTGTGTCCGACTGTTGGGGGAGGATGATGTGTGTTAGGGTCAGGGGTAAACTGTGTGTTTGGGTCAGGGGTAAACTGTGTCCGACTGTTGGGGGTGGATGATGTGTGTTAGGGTCAGGGGTAAACTGTGTCTGACTGTTGGGGGAGGATGATGTGTGTTAGGGTTAGGGGTAAACTGTGTCTGACTGTTGGGGGAGGATGATGTGTGTTAGGGTCAGGGGTAAACTGTGTCCGACTGTTGGGGGAGGATGATGTGTGTTAGGGTCAGGGGTAAACTGTGTCTGACTGTTGGGGGGGTGATGTGTGTTAGGGTTAGGGGTAAACTGTGTCTGACTGTTGGGGGGGAGGATGTGTGTTAGGGTTAGGGGTAAACTGTGTCTGACTGTTGGGGGGGATGATGTGTGTTAGGGTTAGGGGTAAACTGTGTCCGACTGTTGGGGGAGGATGATGTGTGTTAGGGTTATGGGTAAACTGTGTCTGACTGTTGGGGGGGTGATGTGTGTTAGGGTTAGGGGTAAACTGTGTCCGACTGTTGGGGGAGGAGGATGTGTGTTAGGGTTAGGGGTAAACTGTGTCCGACTGTTGGGGGAGGAGGATGTGTGTTAGGGTTAGGGGTAAACTGTGTCTGCCTGTGTGTGTGTGTGTGTGTGTGTGGACAGATGGTGTCTGCCCCCCTACTCACTAATCTCATTAATCTGCTACAGTGTGTGTGGGATTCAGGAAGTGCTTTAATCTCGTTCATATTCAGAACACAGTAGAAGACAAACATGTACTGCAGATAGAACCCTAACCCTGATAACAGGAGGAGGAAACCTGCTCTGTGTAAAGGTCCTGTACACTGCAGTACACGATCCCTGAAACTGGTGTTCCCGTTCCGTTATCTTTCTATCTCTCTCTCTGTCTGTCTCTCTCTCTCTCTGTCTCTCTTTCACTCTTACTATCTTTCTCTGTGACTCAGTGAACCCGACTGTGACTCAGTGAACCCGACTGTGACTCAGTGAACCCGACTGTGACTGAGTGAACTTGGTTACTCTGAGGATGAGAGGTCAGTGTGTGTAACAGCAGTGCAGCTAAGAAACACAGCTGTGGTACTGAGGTAAAGAGCTTTAGAACAGATCTGGGTGACCTGGTTTTAACAGACATACAGGGATTATCCCCCCCTCCTCCTCTCTCTCTCTCTCTCTCTCTCTCTCTCTCTCTCTCTCTCCTCTTGTTGAGTTTGATTTGGGGGTAGTAGGTCAGGGCTGAGAGTGGAGTAGGGATTTGGTGGAGTGTGGTGGGGGTGCAGGTGAAATAAGGCTCGAGCCACACGGAGTTAAAGTGCTTGTTATTGTTTTAAACATCAACTACCGAATTTTAATAGCTATTTAGACTCACCTGTGGGCTTTTTTGATCACACTGTGGTGATGGGGGAAAAGTGCATTTCCTGAAGGAAACACGGGATTGTTGCACAGTGTGCCAGGTGAGGAACGAGGGATGAGTAAATGTGTGCTGGTCGGTATGATTGTGGGTTAGCGTTTGGGGAGTGTGCCTCTCGGGCAAACAGCCAGCTTTAGGTGGGTCCAAAAATGACTTGGACTCTGTTCCTCATAGAACTGGTCTCACCTGAGCAAAAGGAGGAGCTGGAGTGAGAGATAACCATGCAGGAACTACAGGTGGCGTTGCAGAGCATGGCTAATGGGAAGGCTCCAGGCATCAATGGCCTTCTCATTGAGTTTTATAAGTCTCTCTGGGATGTGGGTTGAGCTGTAGGAGGGTGGTCCTCACCCTTCTGCCCAAGAAAGGTGACCTCAGTGAGGCTAAAAACTGAAGACCGATGCTTTAGAACAATGGTTCGTTTGATCCCCTGTTGAAATTCCTATTGGAAAAATGCGACAGAATGAAATCAGAGATGAGTTTAGGTGATGTTACCACTAGAAACGTCAGTTGACTGAGACCCTTTAAGTCGACTGAGACCCTTTAAGTCGACTGAGACCCTTTAAGTTAACTGAGACCCTTTAAGTCGACTGAGACCCTTTAAGTCGACTGAGACCCTTTAAGTCGACTGAGACCCTTTAAGTCGACTGATAACAGTGACCTTTTTCCCCTGTAAAACAGACCAAAGTTTACAAAAATGCACAAGAACTTCACGAATGTAAAAAGACATTTTAATAATTATTAAGGGGAATAATAAATATATATGTAAGGTCTAGCTGGGCTGTGACGTATCCTTGCTAAAACATTTAATCCACGTGACGACATGCACTGGCGGTTCACCGCTGAAGGCAGCTGAAGCTGATAAACACGGGGGGAACAATGTCTCAGAGAAAGCCTGAAGGAGGTTTTGAAGAAGAGAATCCGAACTAATGAAACAGAATTCTGCTCGTCAGTTAGTCAGACATCGAACACACAGGTGAGCCGAGTTTCGATTTAGACATAACGGCTGTTTGAAGGAGAAACGGACCGAAGACGTTTGTTTTATTATAATTCCATTATTTTAGAACCTAAATTACAGGTATGTTTATTTATTTGTCTACCGCTACTATTATTTTTATTTAAGGATCAGTACAGTCACTTAATACGCCTGCTGATAAACGAGAGATAATTATATCACGCCGGGTAATAACACTAATAATTTAAATATGGACGGATCTGGTTTTATTTAGCAGGTCATTATTTATGAGAGATGAAAGGTGAATGGTCCTCCTACTGAAGAAGCTGTTAGAACTGAAATTAAAAAGACTATAATCTATAAGCGCTAATGTTTAAATACACACTGCTGCCCGGCGCTATAGTCTGTAACTAAAGGCTCCAGTTCAGATCGATCATCATAAGCCCCGCCTCTTTTAGTTCAGGAATATGTTCCTGTGACTCTGCTGACTTTCTAAATGAGGAGGATCAGATCTGAACCGTGTGCAGACTGATTTACTGAGTACTAGATAATGTACATGGAGAAAAAACACGAACGAATAGTTGAATCGTCGACCAGGACGGGCGAATCCGATTCGACTGACAGCCCTAGTTACCACCACTCTGTTCACCACATTCATTACCACTGAAACGCCTTTCTTCCTTTCTTCTTCTGTCTTTAGCTCTGATTTCCATGAGTTTCGTCAGGACCCCGACTTTTGCTGATGGAACAGAGGACTCCCGGGAAGGCCCGCATGGTCTCCAGACTGCCCAAATTTGGTCCTCGGTGCGTGACTGCCGTCTCCTCTCAACATAATGGTATGGTCCGCACTCAGCTCGCCCTTGATGGAAGGGAAAGCTCCAGAAAGTCCAGTGTAGTCGCAATGAAATGGACCAGGGAGTGTGGGGGCTCTGCTCTGCTCCTCCCAAATCAGGCAGTTTCTGGAGAGAAAAGAGAGACTCATGTGTTCAACTCTCCAGGAACCCAAACAAGCAGGAAACCTCCCACCCCTGTCACAACAGGACACAAGTCTGCATCACCTGTCACAGGAAGTTCAAAACCAGCACCCAAATCCTCAAGGTCCATGTCTAGCCCTAAAACCAGCCAAATTACACCCAGTTCCACCACGCCCTGCAGCTCCTTCTCTAAACAGACACAGAGTGGTGGGCGTTCCAAAGACAGCTTACCTCAAACCAGCTGTGGCCTCAAAACGCCTTCCACTGACAAAATGGTTCGCTCCCAGAGTTTCACTTATTTCAGGCAGCCACCTTCAGCAAGCTCCTCCATCCCACGCTCATTCTCCTTCAGCAAGGCGGTGGAACTCGCCAAGCCTCTGCCCAACACCCAGCTGTGCCCTTTACGAGCTCCCGGACTCAAACCCCCACAATGCCTCAGCAGCAGCAGGCTGGGTTTGGGCTCTGGCAGAGGTTTCCCTGGGTTCTCCTCTGCTATGACTTCTGTTTCAGGATGTCCTACACCCCTAAGTGGTCTGAAGAAGCCTTCACCCCCCAACAATGTGTTAAGCAAACCCTCAGGACTTGGTTACAGAGTGCCTTGCTCATTCGCTGCTAAACGACAGCACTCACTAGTGTTAAGGAACCAGGACGAGAACCTAAATAGAACCCTGCCTCCTACTCTGGAGCCCAACTGCGATATTCTAAAGGTAAGCAGCATTCCTTTCTTTCTAAAGGGGGTTTAGTAAGGTCCATCACCAGCGGTCAGGTGGTGGAAAGGCAGTTCTGAGTACAGTCTTGGTTTTCTGATCTCCAGCATTAACTATTAACTATACATAGTACAGTTCACTATGGAGAAATAGAAATACATCTCACTTCACAAGGAGGAAATAACTACACACAGGAAATACAGATACAGCTGTGGACCTGTAGAACAGGCCGTGCGGTAGTAATTAATGAATGTGCATGAATGTGAAGGGTGTAACGCCCAGTAGGTGCAGGAGTGTACTGTCTCTTTAAGAGCCCCGTGAGCTGTGTGTGCAGGCGTGGAGGTAGCGTACGGGAAGAACTGAGTGTGGGATGTGCTGAACGGTAGAGACTACTGGACCTAGGGTTAGGGTTAGGGTTAGGGTTAGCAGGCTTTACCCGTCCATGTATGAACGGGCAAGGGACTCTAAGAGACGTGTATATGCCAGTCTCATCGCTAAATAGACGAGCAAGTGGAATACCGCCAGTGTGTGTACGAGTGTCTGCTCCATTGTGCTTTGTGCTTCACCTGCCTCTAAAGCTCACTATCCGGGCTGGAGCTGGAAATTCTACCCTCTCTGGCTTCAAAGCGCTA
>JAMWET010002150.1:0-30000 GCA_024036415.1 Prochilodus magdalenae | reverse complement strand
CTTTAGTGGTGTAGTCGTGTTCTGGTAGGAGTCTTTAGTGGTGTAGTCGTGTTCTGGTAGCAGTCTTTAGTGGTGTAGTCGTGTTCTGGTAGCAGTCTTTAGCGGTGTAGTCGTGTTCTGGTAGCAGTCTTTAGCGGTGTAGTCGTGTTCTGGTAGCGTTCTGTAGTAGTCGTTTAGTAGTGTTAGTAGTTGTGCTCTGGTAGTAGTCTTTAGTGGTGTAGTCGTGTTCTGGTAGGAGTCTTTAGTGGTGTAGTCGTGTTCTGGTAGCAGTCTTTAGTGGTGTAGTCGTGTTCTGGTAGCAGTCTTTAGCGGTGTAGTCGTGTTCTGGTAGCAGTCTTTAGTGGTGTAGTCGTGTTCTGGTAACAGTCTTTAGTGGTGTAGTCGTGTTCTGGTAACAGTCTTTAGCGGTGTAGTCGTGTTCTGGTAGGAGTCTTTAGCGGTGTAGTCGTGTTCTGGTAGCAGTCTTTAGCGGTGTAGTCGTGTTCTGGTAGCAGTCTTTAGCGGTGTAGTCGTGTTCTGGTAGCAGTCTTTAGCGGTGTAGTCGTGTTCTGGTAGCAGTCTTTAGCGGTGTAGTCGTGTTCTGGTAGGAGTCTTTAGCGGTGTAGTCGTGTTCTGGTAGCAGTCTTTAGCGGTGTAGTCGTGTTCTGGTAGGAGTCTTTAGCGGTGTAGTCGTGTTCTGGTAGGAGTCTTTAGTGGTGTAGTCGTGTTCTGGTAGGAGTCTTTAGTGGTGTAGTCGTGTTCTGGTAGCAGTCTTTAGCGGTGTAGTCGTGTTCTGGTAGCAGTCTTTAGCGGTGTAGTCGTGTTCTGGTAGCAGTCTTTAGGGGTGTAGTCGTGTTCTGGTAGGAGTCTTTAGTGGTGTAGTCGTGTTCTGGTAGCAGTCTTTAGTGGTGTAGTCGTGTTCTGGTAGCAGTCTTTAGTGGTGTAGTCGTGTTCTGGTAGCAGTCTTTAGTGGTGTAGTCGTGTTCTGGTAGCAGTCTTTAGCGGTGTAGTCGTGTTCTGGTAGCAGTCTTTAGGGGTGTAGTCGTGTTCTGGTAGGAGTCTTTAGTGGTGTAGTCGTGTTCTGGTAGCAGTCTTTAGCGGTGTAGTCATGTTCTGGTAGGAGTGTGAGGGAGGGTGAGGTGTGTTCACCCATCCTAACACACTGTGGTCTGCAGGTGAGGAAGTCCATGATCCAGCTGCACAGTGTGTTGGTTGTTCCCAGTGTGCTCAGCTTGTGGATGAGTCTGGAAGGGATGATTGTGTTGAGGGCGGAGCTGAAGTCGATAAAGAGCATCCTCACATATGAGTTGGTGCTGTCCAGGTGGTGGAGTGCGGTGTGGATTGCCAGGGAGACGCATCATCAGTAGATCTGTTTGTGCGGTAGGTGAACTGATGTGAGTCCAGTGTGCTGGGAGGACAGGGTTAGTCTCTCTGAGCACTTCATCACTATGGGTGTGATGATGGATTTGGGATTGGGATGATGGTTGTCGCTTTGAAGCAGACAGGAACAGTAGACTGTGCCAAGGAAAGGTTGGAGATGTCTGTGTAGGTGGAGGCCAGCTGGCTGGCACAAGCTTTCAGTACCCGCCCTGGGATGTCACAGGAGCCCGCAGCTTCCAGGATGAAACTCTCATCAGTGCTCTCCTCACCTCATCTGCAGTCAGGATGAGTGGTGGCTCCTCCTCCGTGGTGGAGAGCAAGGCAGTGTTGGAGGACTGGACCTGGGCAGAGGTTTCAAAGTGGGTGTAGAAGTTGTTCAGTTGAGCTGGTAGGCGGCATTTGTGGTCACTGGGGTGCTGCATTGACTGCAGACATCACTGCAGACACATGGTTTCTGGTTTGGAACTCTGCTTTGTTTGTGCCACACCATCCACACACTTCCTGATGAATGTAAACATCTCCCAGTCACTGAAAGGAGTCCTGTAGCACTGACTCTGCTCCTTCAGGCCACACACGCACTGTTCTCACAGTGGCTCTGTCCCGTTTGTACTGTGGTATAGACCGAGTCTGTTCTACAGTTCCTCATTAGGTGGAGTGTATAACTCTAAGCTCTAAATGTAGGTACTGTGGTATAGACCGAGTCTGTTCTACAGTTCCTCATTAGGTGGAGTGTATAACTCTAAGCTCTAAATGTAGGTACTGTGGTATAGACTGAGTCTGTTCTACAGTTTCTCATTAGGTGGAGTGTATAACTCTAAGCTCTAAATGTAGGTACTGTGGTATAGACTGAGTCTGTTCTACAGTTCCTCATTAGGTGGAGTGTATAACTCTAAGCTCTAAATGTAGGTACTGTGGTATAGACCGAGTCTGTTCTACAGTTCCTCATTAGGTGGAGTGTATAACTCTAAGCTCTAAATGTAGGTACTGTGGTATAGACTGAGTCTGTTCTACAGTTTCTCATTAGGTGGAGTGTATAACTCTAAGCTCTAAATGTAGGTACTGTGGTATAGACTGAGTCTGTTCTGAATGAATGGTTGATTTGATCGTCTCTTTATGTTGTTTGTACCAGTAGCAGTGGTCACTCTCAGGGTCAGAGACTAAAGAGATTAAAAAGGTTAAAGGTCACATGACTGACAAATCCACTCAGACATCCAGGAGGCCCACCCACAATGTGAGCAACTTCCTATCACCTTCATTGTACATCCTGCTCAAACAGCTGTGTTTGTGTGATCTGACAGCGTGTGTTTGTGTGTGCGCGTGCGTGTGTTTGTGCGCGCGTGTGTGTGTGCGCGTATGCGTGTTTGTGCGTGCGTGTGTGTGTGCGCATGTGTGTGTTTGTGCGTGCGCGTGTGCGTTTGTGCGCGTGCGTGCGCGTGTGTCTGTGCGTGCGTGCGTGTGTGTACGCGTGCGTGCGTGTGTGTCTCTGTGCGTGCGTGCGCGTGTGTGTGCGCGCGTGTTTTTGTGCGTGCGTCTGTGCGTGCGTGCGTGTGCGTGCGCGTGTGTGTGTGTGTGTGCGCGCGTGCGTGCGTGTTTGCGCGTGTGTGTGTGCGCGTCTGTGTTTGTGCGTGCGTGTGCGCGTGTGTGTGTGTGTGCGCGTGCGTGCGTGCGTGTAGGTTGGACTCTCTTTCTGGCCTTCTGCAACCACATCACTCCAGCACTGCACTGGTAAGTGACCTCTGAGTCTAGACCTTGTGGTCGGGGTTGTTCTCCGCAGAGTTGACTGTCAGTCTGATGTTCCTCAACATTTCTGTACCATTCAAGTGTGTGTTCAGAACTGCATGCGTTAGTGTTTATGTGTTGAGGTTTGGAGATGAAATACTGAGGTGTTCAGGTTTAATTGGTGTTGAGGAGATGTTGAGGTGTTTAGGTCTTGTGGAGATGATCATGTTCATTAACTCTGCTGTTTCTTCTCTGCAGCCTTTCATCCCACAGCTCAGCAAGCTCTGCGCTCAGTACCCATCAGCAAGTTTAGCCACCACAGGGGCCCCCAGTAAAGCCCTCAGGTCCTTAACTCAGCCAGGCCCCCAGCAAAGCCCATGTCCCTAACTCAACCAGGCCCCTAATATAGTCCTCAGGTCCTCAACTCCACTGGGGCCCCCACTTATATAACTGTGATGTAACCCTAAATAAGTAGTTTGTCTGAGTGTTAGTGGCTCACTGGGACCACTGGGACCTCTCCCTCTCTCTCACTTACCCAGTCCTGCACTGTCTGTACACCTGTTTATTATTATTATTATTATTTTTATTATAGTGTGAGATCTGTGAGTTCTGAACCTCAATAAACAGAAATGTGAAATTATGTTTTCATTCTCATTTCACAAACAAATGACCCGAACCTAACCAACTCTCATGACTCGTTTCTGTTTAGAGCTGAATTATCATAACTGAATTCAGATCAGTGTGATCAGCTGAACTAAAGTGAATATTGATTATGGCGTGATCAGCTGAGAGAACGTTTCTGGGGTGAGCCCTGTGAGACACATCTGAATACATAACCCAGAAGCAGCAGCTGGTTTCATCTTAATAGTTATTAGGTGTTTGTCACACTTCCGGGTTTCCTCTCTGCCTCTGATCCCAGAAACTCCATCTCTCAGAACCCCCTACCTGGTGACTTCATGGTCACATGTCCCTCACCCACCAGTCCCATCCTAATTCCTAGATCGGATTCTCCTGAGTATTGAGCTCACCTGTAATTCAGTCTGTGTGTATGAACACTCCTCTCTCACATGGACCCATTGAGAAGCATGGCCACATTTTAATAGTGTACCAAGTGGTCATTCTCTGGTGATGCTTTCTGACCCTGTTCTGACCTTGTTCTGACTTTCTGACCCTGCTATGACCCTGTTTCTGACTTGATTTTAGCTCCAGGTGCATCATTTAAACTTTGTCTAGTGTGAGTGTGATATACTGATAGTTATTATTATTGGGTGATATATGGATGGTTATTGTTTATTATTGGGTGACGGTTCTGTGCCCCCTCCTGAAGACCGCTGGTGATAATGACGCAGCTGATTAACTGAATAACTGACTTTATTATTTTTACCATGTAATATTTTGAAATGGGTGTTGTAAAATACTAACAGAATATAAAACAATATAAACAGAATATAAAGCATATTAGTAACATGATATGAAATCAGAAACAGTTGGAGAGCAGGACGCAGCCTGCAGCTCTGCTGGTTCCTCTTGTAGTTTCTACATCTTGCTGTGAGAATGAGGTCATATAAATGAGCTTTGTCTCCAAAATTCTGCTGCTTTACACAACTACGGACTACGGAGAACATGAAGCCTGCAATATTACATCCACCATGCATCAGGGTCCTCCCACCAAACCAACAGCACCCTTTTAAATACAGCGGAAGAGAAGGTCCTGGACAATTGGTAGGTGTTCTCAGCTTCTCATAAGAGAAACTAGCAGATGACGTCATACGTCCTGCTGGAAGAGGGAGATCAAACTACATTTACATTTAAGGCTCTTATCCAGAGCGACTTACTAACCCTCGGTGTTCCGTTGGATAATATTCCAGCTAGTACAGGAAGGTTAGAGCCTAAACTCACCATGAGCTCAGACACTGCCCGAACAGGGGCCAGTTAGGGGCCAGTGCTGATACCTAGAGAGATCAATACACAGACATATATAAAGCAAAAACTACATCGAGATGTTCAGCTACAGTAACGTAGATCAAACTCCTCTTTGTAAGACGGCCGCAGAGCCCAGTCACTGGTTACAGGGGTTTGGTTCCACTATGGTGGATGAACACAGGAGAACCCCACTGTTCAGATGCTCCTGTGATGAAGTAAAGCCTCGTCGATCTGCAAGTCTGGATGTTTCTGAGGTTATCCTGGTGCCCTTCTGTGCGCTCTGTGTTTAGGGCACTGAGAAATCCAGCTGAGAAAGTTGCACATCCCGCATTTTCATTATGGTGTTCAGTGAAATGATACAGATGCTGTGCACAACTAGAACACAGCTACAGCGCTTCTGGACCAATCAGACGTGTTAAACTCTTGTACAAGTTTGAAAAACATCTTGTGCCATCCTGGTTTCATCATCACCATCAGTCAGAGACACGTGCCTCGCGAGTCTCCTCGTCCTTTGCTGTGCACTTGTGCGTCTTCAGAGTGTTTGAATGTCTGAAGCTCCGCCCACACTCGGAGCAGTAGTATGGTTTGTCTCCGGTGTGGATGCGCTGGTGCAGCTCCAGGTGACCTGGTCTAGTGAAGCTTTTCCCGCACTCGGAGCAGTAATACGGCTTCTCTCCTGTGTGGATGCGCTGATGCGTTCTGAGAGTACCTCTGTCTCTAAAGCTCCGCCCACAGTCTGAACACTGATGCGGTTTCCGGCCCGTATGAACGTGCTGGTGGAGCTGGAGATGACTCTCTCTTGTGAAACTCTTCCCACAGAAGGAGCAGAAGCACGGCTTCTCTCCGGTGTGAATGCGCTGGTGTAGCTGGAGATGATCCTGTCTGCTGAAGCTCTTCCCGCACTCCGAACAGCAGAATGGCTTCTCTCCGCTGTGAACGCGCTGGTGAACACGGAGGTTGCACAGTACAGTGAAGCTCTTTCCACAGTCTGGGCACTGGTACGGTTTCTCTCCGGTGTGCGTGCGCTGGTGCGTTTGGAGGTTACTCTGTACCGTAAAACAGCGTCCGCACTCCGAGCACTGGTACGGTTTCTCTCCGGTGTGAACGCGCTGGTGAGTTTTTAGATAACCCAGTCGATTGAAACTCTTTCCGCACTCTGGACAGTGATGAGTTCTCGTGCTTGCATCTTTATGAGTTACTGTGCAGGACGTGTTGGTGTCTTCTGCATGGAGAGCATCAGAAGTCTCCTGAGTATCGGAGCGTGGAGGAGTCGCCATATCCACACGTACGATGTGTCATGCGTTCAGGTCCCCTCCTTAATTTCCAGCTGTGTCCTTTGACTGCTCAGAACTCTGACGTCTTCTTCTTGGTGCCATCTCCAGACGAGTGCGTGGAGGACAGTTTGAGATGTGTAAAGAGATGATGGGAGCAGAGGGAGACCTGCAGCAGGATCCCGTTCATTTCTGGAAGAGAGGATAATAATATTTAACATGACGTAATAACAGAGAATGACCACTTCTCTTGAACACTGGAACATCTCGCAGCCAGTCAGGTTACCTGGTAACAGGTCAGTAGGATGATTGGGTACAAAGATCCTTTCAGAGAGGCGGAGTCTATCAGAAGCAAAGAGGGTGCGGTGTCACCACTCTGGGAAGGGCTGCACCACCAAATAGAGCAGCAGTTCAAAAAGAACGTTCCTCAACGGAACACCACAAAGAACCTGGAGATGATCATCATCTACACCACATAGTATCATTAACAGATACAGAGAACCCGGAGAACCTCTGTACACAAGGAACCATCTACAGCAATATTTGTATGAGTGTAGACAGACCTTCTTGTATGTACCTCTTTCCTCAGTGTAACAAGTGAGGTATATTTATCTATAGCTGAGAATATTATTATTTATTATTTATAGTTAATAGCTTTCATTTCTGCTGAGCCGGTACATACATAGTGTAGTGGAACCACTGCTTGGAATGAGGAACTGTTCCCAACACCATCGTCTGACACAGTTCATCACTGCATATGGCAGGATTACAGCAGGATGGCTCCGGGTCCTGAACTGACCTGCCTTCATCTCCTCACAGCCCAAACTTATACAGAGTGCGGTTAGACGAAGAGCTGAACACAGAGCTGAACAACATTCTGAATTAACTTGTGTGGTGCTGCAATTAAAACAGAGAAATATTTTTATTAATATTAATATCCGTGCCTTTTTCTATTAGATGTAGGACCTAATCCATGGTGTCCCAGCGTTATGGGATACAGGTTTATAGAGAGCGTGGAGTGAACTTTCTCAGGTGTGCAGATGATGTAGTTACTGCACGCATGACAGCTGGTGCCTGTGCAGCACTGGGAGCTGCTTGTTCTAATGCGCTCACAGAACCTTTCATTAAACATGTTCCTGCTGTGTGCATTTAAAGCCCAGCGTTTCCAAGGAGACCTGAAACATGAAGCCCCCTAAAACCCCCAACACCCCCTCCAAATCACCCCAGCGTCCCCCTCAAACCACTTCCACCCAAATTAACCTCAGGAACCCCTAAAGAACCTCATTTTCAGAGAGGGTATTTTTCTGTTACTGACTGAATATTAATTATGTAAGTGGAACAAACAAATCATGCTAAAGGTGTCAGTTGCTCACCACTCAGACTAAATAAGAAGTGAACAGCCCCCAATAAGACCACCTATCTTTAAATAAACATGCTTCCTAAAGAGTTCCAGCTTTGTAATAAATGTTTAATAAATATTATTTATTCATTATTAATAGGCTGTTTATTGGATTCGCTCCAGAATCAGATTTTATTTTTCACACACAAACTTACACACAATTCAGATCTGCCGTGGATCCCATCTCTACCTCTCATCATGCTCTGCCTCCACTATATCGAAACCCAGATCTGCACTGTATTGTATTCACTCCCCATCCAAAATAAACCCTGCACCTAGACATACAGGCTGCTCTATAGAGATTAGTCAAAGAATGGGTCGCTCTCAGAAGCTGATAGGATGTCACCTGGGCAACAAGTTCGGATGTGAAGATCCCTCCCTACTAAATATTCCGCAGTCCACCGTCAGTGGGATTACACAGTGGGAGAGATTGGGAACGACAGCAGCTCAGTGGTAGGACACATAAAATGACAGAGCGGGGTCAGCGGATGCTGAGTGTGCAGAGGTCACCAACTTTCTGCCCATCACTACAGACCTCCAAAACGTCAGGTGTCCTTCAGATCAGCTTAGGAACAGTGTGTAGAGCTTCATGGAATGAGTTTCCATGGCGAGCAGCTGCATCCCAGCCTTACATCACAGTGAAGAGTGTTTAGGAATGCGGTGGTGGAGGGGGATTGCGGTGTGCGGGTTGTTTTCAGAGTTGGGCTCTGCCCCTTAGTTCCAGTGAAGGGGAACTCTTAATGCTTCAGCAGACCAAGAGACTCTGGACCATTCCATACTCTCAACTTTGTGGGAACTTCCTGTTCCAACATGACCGCACACCAGTGCACAGAGCAAGCTCCATAAAGACATGGAGGAGCGAGTCTGGGGTGGAGGAACTGGACCGGCCACCCGATAGTCCTGACCTCCACCCGATAGGACCCCTTTGGGATGGATTAGAGCAGAGACTGAGAGCCAGGCATTCTCGTCCAACATCAGTGTCTGACCTCACACATGTGCTTCTGGAAGAAATTCTGAATTATCAACTGGAGAGACTTCCCAGAAGAGATGGAGCAGTTCTAGCTGTAAAGGGTGGAGCATCATATTACACCCTATGCATTAAGAATTGGGGGGGGTGGGGGGGTGGGGGGGTTGCACTCAAGTATGTATGCGTGTGAAGGCAGCCGAGTAAATACCTTCACAATATAATGCATATAAGCTTCACATACGCCATAATCAATAATCAATAACATAGCATCTCTGTGTTCAGAGAAACAGGATTTATGATGATGTCACAGGCAGAACCGAACCGAACTGGAATAAACGTGCTCGAATTTTAATCCATGATGCGAGTATTAATGAATAATAACGTTAATAAGGCTCGAGGCTTCCTTTCTCGGGCAACTTTCCAGTCCACCTTAAACGGTTTAGGTTTCCATTCTGACACGTCAGGCGCTGCAGTGTAGCCGCTGCACGATTTAAGGTGGAACAACAAGCGGGCTAGAAACCATCAACACGCACACAGTGGAGCGCGGTAAGAGACTCCGCCCACTTTACAGTCATATTCATATTTATATTCACATCAGATCAGAAAGTAAAGAGCTGTTTACCTTCAGCAGCGGCGGCTCCTCTCAGGGCGCGTTTAAACTCGACCTCTCCCCCCTCCCGACTCTCTCTCCTTCTCCCCCTCTCTCTCTCTTACTAAATCAGTGGGGTTTTCTCTAAACCCGAAATAAAGAACGTATCTAGAACCCACACCACCGCGGAGCTGCTTGTTACATTTTCTGAGAACTACGTCATCGATTCCGGAAGTCTGCACGCGCACATCCTGCTGGAGATTCCGAGGAGAAAATCACTTTAAAAACTTCCATTCTAAATACAGAAGCGGAATTCCTGGGAATTCTGGGACTGTTTTTATACTGGAGGGGTGCTGTTTAAAATTCCCGAATGTATTTTATTAAAGTTTATATAATATTATTTTCAGGTTTTATTCCGATACTTCAGTTTAAAAGCCTGAGTCTGAGACTGAGAGCTGTGAGGACTGGAAGCTGGAGTTCTGAGTTATTAGTCTTTAATATGAACCCCAGTGTGAGCTTCCTCCTACAGCTGCAGGGCTAGCCTCGCCCTGTGCCTCCCAAATCACATGACTGAACTTTCATATGTAGTTTAGTATGTAGTTGATCATGGGATTTATTTATATAAACTCTTTATTTATATATTTGTTTATTTTATTTTCTGTGTTTATTTTAGGGGACACAAAAACTTAAAATTCAAAGTTTTATTAAACCATGTTTGTTAGCTTAGCTTGGAGCAGTTAGAATCAGGCTCAGTAGTGTCACTTTCAGACTTTCAGATGGGCTAAAGACACGTCCAGAAAGCTCATCCTGCAGCGGGGCGGGGAGACACCAGACACTACATCTTCATTCCTGGAGCTTCCAGGAGCCAACAGTGCCTCCACCTTCCGCCTGCTGTTGTACTATGGCGCCCCCCTGTGGCAGAAGCATAATGAACAGTCATAAACATCCCTGGAGCTCCAGACGTCCAAGAGTGCTCTAAAGGCTTCATCAACCAGCATATTGAAACTCCACAGCTCAACTACTAAACCCATCAAACCTGCTAACCCCGCACTACCTGAAGAGGAAATGACTGTCATTAGTTCAGCTAAGGTTTAGAGATTGACCTGAGTTTAAACCTGAATGAGTCACACAACGCATAATTTCAATATGAAATTATTGAACATTTCTGTGATAACTTGAGGATTAATGAAATATAGGCCTCGGAGAAATCACAGCAACCGTTTATTTGTGAACTTCCACCAAGCATTCAGACAATACAACCAGCTCTTACATGTGCATAGCCTATCCCAAGGGACTCTTCTTCTACCGTGTTTTCTCTGAACATAGTGGCTCCACAGTGCCTTCTGATGGACTAAGTGGGTATCGCAAACAATATGTGACTTGCAGCATTAGGATACCACAATTTCTGTAATTTTATACACTCTTTAATTTAAATTGGCCTTAGGGACATTCCGTTTATTTTAAGTGGCGATAATGTTACTGTGTAGACATTCGTGCACAGAAATATGTTGTAATTTTGTTTATAAGAGCGACACAAAAATAATTTTACAGTCCAGTTCTTGGTTTGTCTTTTTCTCCACAGCTTTCCCAGGTTAGTCCTTGACATTCTTTTCTCCAGTCTCAGATTAAAAAAGGAGAGCTTTGTTTAGGGATTGTTCATGATAACGTTTAGAATTAATTTCACATTTACAGCTTTTCTGTAATTGTGTCTTTTTAAACTTTCTGCAGAACCAATGCTGTGGCTTTGAAAATGACCGGGTGTGAGGAATTACAGTACACTGTCTTTCACAGGTAAGCAGAAGCAGCATATAGAGGTGTCGTAGAGGCTTCTGCATTAATGTCTCGCCCACTTGATTTCGAGGGGTTAGGGTTAGGGTTAGGGTTAGCCTAACCCTAACCCTAACCCTAACCCTGTGATCCGTTTTATCCAAGATAAAGGGGGCATCCAAGAGCGTCACTGCTTCCAAAAGCCTTGTAAAGAATGGTGGGATGGCTGGATAAGATCTTAGGAGTAAGTAAAGGTTTCATGGCTCAAAAAAAGAAACCACTTGAGTTAGGGTTAGGGTTCATTTTATTGGAGTTGTTATAACATTTTACATGAAATCATAGAAAGTTTCTGTAATTGTTTTTGTAATTTTAGTGAAAGTATAATTCATACATCGTTAAGGTCAGTGTTCATGACTCCACCATAAGAAAGAGACTGGGCAAAAATGGCCTGCATGGCAGAGAGGAGAATGTCTCACCATCTGTTTGTGACCTCAAGCTGAAACGAACTTCTGAACCAGGACAATGATCTAAAACACACCAGCAGGTCCAGCCCTGAATGGCTGAAGAAAAACAAAGTGAAGACTTTGGAGTGGCCTAGTCAAAGTCCTGACGTGAATCCTATTGAGATGCTGTGTCATGACCTTAAAAAGGCGGTTCATGCTCAAAAACCCAATGTGGCCCAATCCAATGTGGCTGAATTACAACAATTTTATTTCTCCACAGCGCTGTGAAAAACTAATCGCAAGTTACCGCAAACGCTTGTTTGCAGTTGTTGCTGCTAAGGGTGGCCCAACCAGTTATTAGGTTTAGGGGGCAAACACTTTTTCACACAGGGCCATGTAGGTTTTTTTCCAACTTTAATAATAAAAACCTTCATTTAAAAACTGCATTTTGTGTTTACATGTGTTGTCTTTGACTAATATTTAAATTTGTTTGATGATCTAAAACATTTAAGAGACAAACATGCAAACAAATAAGAAATCATGAAGGGAGCAAACACTTTTTCACACCACTGTAAGTTTAATGTTACTGGCAGGTTTAATACGCATTTCTTTATGTCATGCCTGTTGGTTCTCCTCTCACCCCCGATCTCCTGGACTCCATTTCCCACAACCCACCACCTGATGTCACATGTCCACCCTTGCCCAATCACACCCCATGTTTGTCCATCGTCATACTGTAATTGTTCTGTAATCATATTGTAGTTTTTTTTTAAACAGAAAATAATAGGCAGTTTTTGTAATTTCTTTATGTGTATTGCAGTTATAACCCATGCACATTTACATATTTGTAATATAAAACTGTGGAAAGGTCAGTAATGTTATTGCAAATGGTACAATATTTGCATTGATGTTTAAATACTCTATTGTTATATTAACAGGCTAGTTAGATATTTTTTCTATATGTTGTAAAATATTTTGGATTTTAAAATTCTTATTCATGTGCTGATATAGTTATTATTTATAGAGGACTTCAGCATGTAGAAATGTGTAGTATTTTGTTAAAAAAAGGCAAAAAAGTCTTTCAAAGAACTTTCATTGGACATTTATCCAAATTTCCACATATTTTCCAGTGCAGTTTTGGGGTTCAGTCATTTTCTTTTTCTCTATGTCGTTTCACTTACATCTTAAGATCCTTCTCTAGTCTTGCACTGGAATGAAGGGACACTTTCCTCTGTCTTCTACTTTTGGATTACACAAAAACAAATGCTGTATAAGATAGCCTTTTATCATCCCACATGGTTTTTAGTAAGCCTGTTTGTTTTTGATGGAGGTTTAATGTACATTCGTAGAAGATTTATGTAATTCTTCTATAATCACATTGTGGTTTTAATGTTGACTAATGTTAATATTTTAATATGAACTAACAAAGTTTCTGTAAAAAATAAGTTTAATCCAGTTATGATGGTTAATTAATGTAAAATCATAGAAAGCTTCTCTAATAATTCTGAAAGTGTAATGCAGTTATAACATAATTTTACTATGAAATCACAGAAAACATCCGCCATATTATTGCAAGTATTACAATAATTGCAGTGATGTCTGAATATTCAATTTTTATATTAACAGGCAAATTACACATTTTTTCCATATATTGCAGATGTTTGAACAAACATATTTTAGGAAGACTACATTTTAAAAAAAAAATTTTATGTGCTGATAGTGTTATTGTGTGTCAAGCATGTAAAAATATGTAGATCTATTTATTTTAAAACGCAAATGTCAGTTTTTCCAAGAACTTTAAATAAACACATATTTCAAGGTGCAGTTTTAGGTTTGCTTTGTTTTCTTCTTATCTATAACTTCCATTTCTTTAGCCTCGTCTTTTCCAGTCTGGCGTTGGGATAAAAGGACATTGTAGTCTGTATGGTCAGTAAGATCAGTGAGTCTAAAATAAAAAGTGTGACATGATTACATATTTGTAAGGGCTGCCCGTGCTGTGGTCCTCCCGCCACCAGAGGGAGGCCAGTCTCTTCCACTTCCAGTAATCAGGCTGATTGATTACACCTGGTTAGTGCTTTTATAAGGACTGCCCACTGGGCAGATGGTGTGATGGTCTGTCATGTGGGTTATGAGTAGGAGTTGTGCTTCTGTGAGTAAGGTGAGTGTTGAGTTTTAAATTTACTTTGATTTAGACTCTGTCAGTTACTAGGCTGTGTAGCTAGCTTGCTGTATCTGGAGTTAACTGTAATTATTAGTCCCAGCTGTGGTTTCAGGTTAGTCCAGGGTGTGAATTGCAGGGTGTGGCTTAAGGTAGATATATACAGGAGTTGTCTGCTAGTGTGTGTAGTGGTCCATCATCCACAGATGTCTGCCTCCAGCCTTGGCTAAGTATCTCTAATGTAGTTTATGTGTACTTGTATTTACACTTCTGCTTCTCCACTATGTGTTTTACAATACCTGTTTCATCTCACAGACCAAGATCCCATGGTCACCACAGTAAGGGGAATACCAGCACTTATCTTTGCTCCATGGTTGTCTCCTTCTCAGACCAGGGTGCTAGGTGGGCTCTGGAATTGTCAACCTGCTGTCAGGAAAGCAGACTTCATCTCAACCTTGGCATCCCACAACTTCTTGGCTTTGACTGAGGCTTGGCTCACCCCTGAGAACTTGGCAACTCCAGCTGCTCTGCCTTTAACTTCTCCCATTCACTGAGACAGTCTGGCAGAGGTTAGGGCACAGGTTTGCTGTTGTCTAGTAAGTGGAATTTAATCCACTTTCATTTCCTCCCTTTTCAGTTTAAACTTTTGAATATCATGCTGTTAACCTTACCCTGGAAGACTTTGCCACCTTCTTTGAAGAGAAGAGAATAAAACTTACTGTTCTCTTTCCTCTGTCCCTGCTCCTCCTTCCATTAATCCTCCTCATCTTGTGGCAAATTCCATAACCTGCTTTTCTTATCTTTCCACAGATGTCCTATATCCCATCCACACTGCTACAGTCAAGCTCCCTGGATCTGCTACCCTTCATAATATTCCTTAAACTGCACCCTGTCTTCAGATCCTGTTCCACAGGCATTCAGGACTGCCAGAGTGGTTTCCATCCTGAAGAAACCCTTGCTGGATACTTCAGACATTTGCCGTTAGACAGGTATCACTTTCTTTTCTCTAAAACACTTGCACATGCAGTTTACAATCAACTCTCCTTTTTTACACTCCCAAAACCAGCTTCAGGACATCAACCAGTCTGGCTTCAACCCAGCCCATTCCACGGAAACTGCTCTCATCGCAGTAACAGGCTTCAGACAGCACGATCAGCCAACTGTCCTCAGTTCTGATTCTGCTTGACCTGTCCGCAGCCATTGACAGTGAACCACAAAATCCTCCTGTCAGTCCTCACTGATCTTGGAAACTCTGGCACTGCATAGAAGTGGTTTGAGTCCTATCTGGAGGACCACCATTACCAGGTAACATGGAAAGGTCTGCTCCATGCAGGCTCTCCACCGGTGTCCCTCAAGGCTCGGTGTTGGGTCCTCTTCTTTCCTCTTTACGCTCTTTCCCTTGGCAGAGTTGTTACCTCTCATGGCTTTTCTTATCACTGCTATTCTGATGATACTCAACTCATGCTTTGCTTTCCATCATCTGACACAGGTATGCAATCTCATTGCATCTCCGCATGCCTGACTGACCTCTTATGGATGACAGCCCACCACCTTAAGCTAAATCCCAGCAGGACTGAGCTGGTGTTCATCTCCAGCACTACAGGTCCTCACAATTATCTCACCATTTCATTCAGAAACTTCTTGTTCACCCCGACTGAAAATGTAGGAAGCCTTGGTAGACATGTCCAGACTCTTCTGTCCTGGCTCCCAGATGGGGTAATGAACTCCCACTGGCTGTCTGAAGAGCCAGATGTCTTCAAATGCAGACTGAAGACCCATCTCTCTGTAAAGCACTTGAGTGAGGACTAGTAGATGTTATGTTGAAATACTTTGTTCTTGCACTTCTACTGACCATAACCTTTCTTCTCTATAGGTGTGAGTGCTGGGATGGGGTTGCCAGGTTATGCATTAATGCTTTGTCTGTGCATTGATTTCTCTAGGTATCAGCACTGAGCCTGTTTCAGGCAGCATCTGAGCTCAGTTTGATGCTACCCTTTCTGTACTAGCTGGGAAAAATTATACAATGCACAACTAAGTCACTTAGTTAAGTGTATCTGCTAAATGCCTTAAATGTAAAGAGTGATGTAACCCAAACTCAATTAAGAAATGGTCAAATCTCAAGTGGGTGGATGACAAGCCAGTGACCCTGTGGGGTCAGTCCTCTTTGGTTATGTGACATTAGACCCTAACCCTGGAGTTTTAATTGGGTAACTTTATAATAAGTGCTGGCGATCTGGAGTTGATTGATTCCATTCACTTTGGTAATGTCACACTCTGGTCATATAATGAAGTTCAATGGACTTTAGATTTAAATTTGAGGCTGTATGGACCCATCTTTGTAATGTGATATGGGACCCTAGGGTAATATTACCCCAACTCTATGAAAGTGGTCAAATCTCAAGGTAAAGTGAATGACCACCATCACAGGCAACAGGGCAGTGACCCTGTGGAGTCAGTCCACTTTGCTAATATGCTTTGCTAACTTGGTTCGCTAACACTAACTCTGGGGTTTTATTGGGTTACATGCTGATATTGAGTGCTGGGATTGATCCATCCGTCTTGGCAATATGGAACGTCTTGGTAATAAAGTGATTTTGAGCCTGTATGGACACCTGGGTAATATGGAAATTACTTTTTGAAAATGTAACCCTAAGAGTGGTCAAATCTCAGTGTATGACTGTACTCGGTCAACAGGGCAGTGACCCTGTGGGGTTAGGCCAGCTTTGATATACCTTACTACCCTGGTTTGCTAACCCTGTCTTAAGGTCTGTTTTTCTAAAGTTGATGGATCACATCCACCTTGGTAATATGGGATATCTTGGTAATTACGCTAACTCCTATGAAGTGGTCAAATCTCAAAGTGAAGTATTACACTGCCCTCAGTCAACAGGACAGTGACCCTGTGGGGTCAGTCCACTTTGGGTTACTATTGGGGTTACTTGGTGATATTGACCACACTTGGTCCACTTTGGTGATATGCTTTACTACCCTGGTTTGCAAACCTTAACCCTAGGGTTTTATTGGGTTACTTGATATTTAGATGCTGGGTTTCTAGAGTTGATGGATCACATCCACCTTGGTAATATGGGATGCTTTGGTAATGTAATGCAGTTCAATGGATTTTGGGGTTGAATTTCAGCCTGTATGGATGCTCTGGTGATATTGCATGTCTTGGTGTCTCTTATTTAATCTGTAGTTTACACTTTTGCTCTTCTACTACATGTCTTACAATACCCTTTCTTCCATCTCGCAGACCTAGATCCCATGCTCACCACAGGAAGCACAATCCCAGCAGTCTCCTCTGTACCTCTAGAATGATTGAGTCATTGTCATTTATCAACCTCCTTGTCCTCTAGGTAACTTCATCCACAAGCTAGACACTCTTGAATCTCTTCCCTGTTGATGGATCCACACTTCTTCTCCTTGGCCACTTCATCTACCCCACAGAAGTTGCAATCAATTTGCCTGGACCCACTGCCATCATCCTCCAACCTCACCCTCAACCCATCCCCTCCAACGCATCGAGACAGCAACATTCTGGTTCAAGAGACCTACCGCTGCTCTGGATATCACCGTAAACCCCATTTACTGTATAGATCATCGCTTTCTGTCTTTTACTCTCTCTCCAGCTCTTTCTGACCATGTCACCCCTTCACATCCTTCCTTCACTCTGTGTAATCTGTGCTCCATCTCTCCCTCATCTCTTGCTTCAACCATCACTGCACTTCTCCACCTTCATCTGCATTTTACCATTTGTCCTCTCTCCCCCCCAGGTAAACAAGATGCTCTTCACCTGTCCCCTGGATGACAGCAGGCCTTCATAGCAAGCTGAGAGGAGGTGGAGGAGATCCCAGCTCGACTCTGATCTGCACACCTACCAAACCACTCTTCCCTTCCCCCAGAGGACTGTCCCCATCTTTGAAGAGAAAGTGAATAAAATCTGTCCCGCTCCTCCTTCCGTTAATCCTTCTGTTCTTGCCACAAATTCCTTAACCTGCTTTTCTCTTTTTTACAGATGCTTTTCTACAGCTACTGGAATCCAGCAACCCAACTACCTGCCCACTGGATCCCGCTACTGTTCATCCCCAGCACTAGACACATGGTAGACGCATGTCCTGGCTCCCCGAAGGTGTAATGAGCTCCCACTGGCTGTCTCAACAGCTGACTGTCTTGCAGTCTTCATATGCAGACTGAAGACCCATCTCTTTGTAAAGCACTTGAGTGAGCACTAGTGGATGTGTTATGTGGAAATACTTTGTTCTTGCACTTCTGCTGACCCTAACCTTTCTTCTCTATAGGTGTGAGTGCTTGGTTGGGGGTGCCAGGTTATGCACTTATGCTTTTTTTATTTATTTATTTTTTTTATATAGATATATCTATAGATATCTCTGTGTATTGTTCTCTCTAGGTATCAGCACTGACGCTTGTTCTGGCAGCCTTGCATGTAAAGGGTAATGTAACCCAGTCTTGAAGAAATGGTCAAATTTCAAAGTGAGGAGTGTGACTGCCCTCATGGTCAACAAGCCAGTGACCCTGTGGGGTCAGTCCACTTTGGTTATGTGACATCTTGGTGACATTAGACCCTAACCCTAGGGTTTTAGGGTGAAATTTGAGCCTATATGGACACTTCGGTAATATAACCCTAACTCTATGGGAAAGTGTCCCATCTTCGTAATATGATCATAGAATGAGATCTGCCTTGGTAATGTGGGCCATCTTAAAGTCCAGTGGGCTTTCGTATGCACTTTAAGCATATGTGCACAATTTGGTGATATGGGATGTCTTGGTAATAACCCTAATTATAAAGACATGGTCAAATCTCAAGGTAAAGTGTATGACTACACTCATGGGCAACAGGACAGTGAGCCTGCGGTGTCAGTCCACTTTGTTAATATGCTTTGCTAACCTGGTTTGCTAACACTAACTGCTGATATTGAGTGCTGGGTTTCTAGGGTTGATTGGTCGCATTCACTTTGGTAAAATTATGAAGTTCAGTGAACTGTAGGGTTGAATTGGACACTTTGGTTATATGTGATGTCTTGGCAATATAACCCTAACTCCATGAAGAGTGGTCAAATCTGAAGGAATCCTTGATCACCCCGACTGAGTATGCAGGAAGCCTTGGTAGACACATGTCCTGGCTCCCCGAAGATGTAATGAACTCCCACTGGCTGTCTGAACAGCTGAGTCTCTCGCAGACTGAAGACCCATCTTTGTAAAGCACTTGAGTGAGCGCTAGTGGATGTTATGTTGAAATGCTTTTGTTCTTGCACTTCTACTGACCATAACCTTTCTTCTCTGTAGGTGTGAGTGCTGGGTTAGGGGTGCCAGGTTATGCACTTATGCGTTTTGTATGTGTGTATGTGGGCAGCGTCTGAACTCAGGGTGAGTTTTAGACTCTAACATTCCTGTACTAGCTTGGAAACATTATCCAATGGCATAATAAGCATGACTAAGTCACTGTGGATGAGAACATCTGCTAAAGACCTTGCATGTAAAGGGTAATGTAACCCAAACTCGAAGAAATGGTCAAATCTCAAAGTGAAGTGTGTGACTGCCCTCATGGTCAACAAGCCAGTGACCCTGTGGGGTCAGTCCACTTTGGTTATGTGACATTTTGGTGACATTAGACCCTAACCCTAGGGTTTTATTGGGTAACTTTGTTATCTGAAGTGCTGGCGGTCTGGAGTTGATTGATCCCATTCACTTTGGTAATATGGGACACTCTGGTAATAGAATGAAGTTCAATGGACTTTAGGCTTAAATTTGAGCCTGTATAGACACTTTGGTAATATAACCCTAACTCTGAGAGTGTCCCATCTTCATATGATTATAAAATGGGAGATGCCTTGGTCATATGGGCCATCTTGAAAAAGTCCAGTGGGCTTCTGCATGCACTTTAAGCGTATGTGGACAATTTTGTGATATGGGACGTGTTGGTAATATAACCCTAACACTATAAAGACATGGTCAAATCTCAAGGTGAAGTGTCCGCACTCACAGGCAACAGGGCAGTGAGCCTGAGGGGTCAGTCCACTTTGGTAATATGCTTTGCTAACACTAACTCTGGGGTTTTATTGGGTTACATGCTGATTGAGTGCTGGGTTTCTAGAGTTGATTGATCCATCCATCTTGGTAATATTTTTTTTATATACATTTGAACACTTTGGTAATATGGGACATGTTGGAAATGTAACTCTAACTCTATGAAGAAGTGGTCAAATCTCAAAGTGTATGACCACACATCATGGTCAATTAAGCTGTGGGGTCAGTCCACTTTGGGTTATTAGTTACCTGATGATATTAAGTGCTGGGTTTGATTGCGTTCACTTGCGTAAAATTATGAAGTTCAATGGACTGTAGGGTTGAATTTGAGCCTGTATGGACACTTTTGTAATATGCGATGTCTTGGAAATATAACCCTAACTTCATGAAGAGTGGTCAAATCTCAAAGTGTATGACTATACTCTGTCAACAGGGCAGTGGCCCTGTGGGGTTAGGCCAGCTTTGGTGATATGCCTTACTACCCTGGTTTGCTAACCCTAAGCCTAGGGTTTTATTGGGTTACTCAATCTTAATGTCGTTTTATTTCTAGAGTTGATGGATCACATCCACCTTGGTAATATGGGATGTCTTGATAATTAAGTGGTCAAATCTCAAGGTGAAGTGTGTAACTGCACTCGGTCATCAATGGGTTACTTGGTGATATAAGATGCTTGGTTTCTAGTGTTGATGGATCACATCCACCTTGGTAATATGGGACACTTGGGTAATACAGTGCAGTTCAATGGATTTTAAGGTTGAATTCCAGCCTCTATCGACACTTTGGTAATATGGGACGTCTGGGTAATATAACTCTAAATCTGTGATCGTGAAGTGTACAGGCCTCAGTCAACAGGGCAGTGACCACACTAAGTCAACTTAGTCCACTTTGGTGATATGCTTTACTATCCTGGTTTGCTAACCTTAACCTTAGGGTTTTATTGGGTTACTTGATCTTAATGTCTGGTTTTCTAGAGTTGATGGATCACATCCACCTTGGTAATTTGGGACATCTTGGTAATATAACACTTACTCTAGGAAGAAGTGGTCAATTCTCAAGGTGAAGTGTATAACTGCACTCAGTCAACAGAACAGACCCTGTTGGGTCAGTCCACTTTGGTAATATGCTTTGCTAACCCTAACACTAGGGTTTCATTGGGTTACTTGATATGAGATGCTGGGTTTCTAGAGTTGATCACATCCACCTTGGTAATACGGGACACTTTGGTAATATAATGCAGTTCAATGGATTTAAGGGTTGAATTTTGGCATATATGCACACTTTGGTAAAACCATTATAATTATATGACGTGTACATCTAGGTGATATGATGCAATGGGAGCCAAGTTGGCAATATGGGATGTCTTGGTAATAAAATGAAGTTCAATGGACTTTAGGGTTGATTTTGAGCCTGTATGGACACTTTGATAATATGGGACTTCTTGTTAATAAAACTCTAACTCTTCAAAGAAGAGGTCAAATCTCAAAGTGAAGTGTATGAGCACATTCATGGGCAACAGGGTAGTAACCCTGTGGGGCCAGTCCACGTTGGGAATATGCTTTGCTAACCCTAAGGTTTTATTGGGTTACTTGGTGATTATTAAGTAATGGAGTTTTTAGAGTTGACTGATCGCATCTGACTTGGTAATGCAGTTCAGTGGATTTTAGGATCGAATTCCAGCCTCTATGGACACTTTGGTGATATGGGATGTCTTGGTATCTCTGATGTAATCTGTAGTTTACACTTTTGCTCTTCCACTATGTAGTTTACAATACACTTTCTTCCATCTCACAAACCTAGAAGATCCCATGCTCACCACAGGAAGCGCAATACCAGCAGTCTCCTCTGTACCCCACGGTCGTCACCTCCTCAGACCAGTGTGGTAGGTGGCTCTAGAATTATTTTGAATCATTGTGATTGATCAACCTCCTTGTCCTGTAGGTCAGTTCATCCACAAGCTAGACACTCTTGAATCTCTTCCCTGTTGATAGATCCACACTACTTCTCCTTGGCCACTTCAGCTACTTGAAGTTGCAATCAATTTGCCTGGACCCACTGCTATCACCCTCAACCCAACCCCTCCAATGCATCGAGGCAGCAACCTTCTGGACCTGATGTTCAGTAGACCTACCCCTGCTCTGGATAAACCCCTTTCACTGCTTAGATCATTGCTTTCTATCTTTTTTTCTCTCTCTCGCTCGCTCGTGCTCTTCTGGCCATGTCAATCCTTCACATCCTTCCTGTGCTCAATTTCTCCCTCTTCTCTTGCTTTAACCATTTGTCTTCTCTCCCCCAGGTAAACAAGATCCTCTTCACCTGTCCCCTGGATGACTTCAGGCCTGCGTAGCAACCGAGAAGCTGAGAGGAAGTGGAGGAGATCCCAGCTTGACTCTGATCGGCACACCTACCAAACCATCCTCTCAGCGGAATGACATTTCTACAGGGGGAAACTGGAGGAATCTGCGTCTGACCCACGCAAGCTCTTGAGTATTTTCTCCTCTCCCCCTCCACCCTCTTCCCTTCCCACAGAGGACTGTCACCTTCTTTGAGGAGAAAGTGAATAAAATCTGGCAGTCTCTTTTCTCTGTCCCCGCTCCTCCTTACGTTAATCCTTCTCTTGCCACAAATTCCTTATCCTGCTTTTCTTCTCTTTCTACAGATGCCATCCTACAGCTACTGGAATCCACCAAAAAGCCACCAATCCACCAATTCTTTGTCCTTACACTTTCTACCTGTGAACTGGCAGACTGGGCAGACCAAGCAGGTTCCAGATCTTGACTCTCAGATCAGTGGATCTACCTACCGGATTCGGAGTGAAGCATGAGGATAGGCCTGCCATTGCTGGTGAGATCCATCTGGTTTTTTTTTTTTTATTTATTTATTTTTTGTAGTTGGTTGCAATGCATTGCTAAGGACTCTTGTGTATTTTTCGGTTTTTGCATTTTGGATTTTCTTGAACCTTGGGAGTACTGGGAAGAGGGTTATGGATTTTTGTTAAAATTGGATGGTGTGGGGGGTTTTTCTGTATTGTTTTGGTCAAATACACTTGGATATAACTAGCATTTTTTTGGTGGCAAGTTACACGTGTGTGTGTGTGTGTGTGTGTGTGTGTGTGTGTGTTTTTATTTTTATTTATTTATTTATTTATTTATTTATTTTTTAATTTTTTAATTTATTTTTTATTTATTTATTTTTTATTTATTTATTTATTTTTTTCATTTTGTGTTTCATTTTATTATTATTTTTTTTAATTTATTTTATTTATTTTTTTCATTTTGTGTGCATGAGTTTAAGTTTGGATACTGCATTGGCTTTTATGTGTAAATAGTGCATCCTCTGATTATATTGTATCCCCTAAACTTAACAAGTCTAGGTGATTGTTAGAACGTTCCACAGGCATTCAAGACTGCCAGTGGTTCACATCTTGAAGAAACCTTTGCCGGGTACCTCAGACATCAGCATTTACAGACCGGTATCACTTTTTCTTTTCTCTGTAAAACACTTGAACATGCAGTTTACAATCAACTTTTTTTTTTTCTTTTTTTTTTTTTCTTCCCCCCCTCTCCCCACTCCCAGAACCAGCTTCAGGCCCCAACCAGTGTGGCTTCAAACCAGCACCATTCAACTGAAACTGCCCTCACTGCGGTGACTGAGGATTCAGACGGCAAGACCAGCCAACCTGTCCTCAGTTCTGATTCTGCTTGACCTGTCTGCAGGCTTCGACAGGGTGAACCACAAGATCCTCCTGTCAGTCCTTACCGATCTCGCAATCACTGCCACTGCATGGAATCCAAACAAGACTGAGCTACTGTTCGTCCCCATCACTGCTACTGAAGATGTAGGAGGCCTTGGTAGACACATGTCCTGGCTCCCAGAAGGTGTAATGAGCTCCCACTGGCTGTCTGAACAGCTGAGTCCCTGGCAGTCTTCATATGCAGACTGAAGACCCATCTCTTTGTAAAGCACTTGAGTGAGCACTAGTGGATGTGTTATGTGGAAATACTTTGTTCTTGCACTTCTACTGACCCTAACCTTTCTTCTCTATAGGTGTGACTGCTGGGTTGGGGTTGCCAAGTTATGCACTTATGCTTTATATATGTCTGTGTATTGTTCTCTCTAGGTATCAGCACTGACCTTTGTTTGGGCAGCGTCTGAGCTCAGAGTGAGGTTTAGACTCTAACCTTACTGTGCTAGCTGGAAACATTGTCCAATGCACTAAGCACTGTAAGTCGGTCCAGGTCAGAGCGTCTGCTAAAGGCCTTGCATGTAAAGAGTAATGTAAGCCAAACTCTAAGAAATGGTCAAATTTTCAAAGTGAAGTGTGTGACTGCCCTCATGGTCAACAAGCCTGAGGTTTTATTGGGTAACTTCGTTATCTGAAGTGCTGGCGGTCTGGAGTTGACTGATTCCATTCACTTTGGTAAAATGGGACACTCTGGTAATATAATGAAGTTCAATGGACTTCAGGGTTAAATTTCATCCTTTATGGACACTTTCGTAATATAACCCTAACTCTATGAGAAAGTGTCCCATCTTTGTAATATGATCATAGAATGGGAGATGACCTGGTAATATGGGCCATCTTGGAAAGTCCAGTGAGCTTTCTTGTGCACTTTAAACATATGTGAACAATTTTGTGATATGGGACATCTTGGTAATATAACCACAACTAACTAACTCTGGGGTTTTATTGGGTTACATGCTGATATTGAGTGCTGGGTTTCTAGAGTTGATTGATCCATCCATCTTGGTAATATTTTTTTAATATATATATATATATTTTTTAATATACATTTGAACACTTTGGTAATATGGGACATGTTGGAAATGTAACTCTAACTCTATGAAGAAGTGGTCAAATCTCAGTGTATGACCACACTCATGGTCAACAAGTCAATGAAGCTGTGGGGTCAGTCCACTTTGGGTTACTAGTGGGTTACCTGATGATATTAAGTGCTGGGTTTGATTGTTTGCATTCTCTTTCGTAAAATTATGACGTTCAATGGACTGTTTACAGTCTTGTGTCCTGCGCAGTCTCGTGGCGCACCTTCACTTTCACCTGTCTGCTCTCTTCCACTGTTTTGTTAAAATGCGGACATACATAGTTCAACCAAAAAACAATGCGATCTTAGCCCCAACCTTAACCCAAACCCTAAACTTAACCTTAATCTTAACCCTAACCCTTATCTCACCAAAAACATAATGCAATCCTAGCCCTAACCTCAACCCGAACTCTAAACTTAACCTTAATCTTAACCCTTAACCCTAGCCCTAACCCTAACCCTAAGTAAATTAAAGCTTTAAACTGTAAAAGGAGCCTAAAATAGTTTAAATACACGTAAAACGCTAAAATATGCAAATTAGGCGCTAATAATCATCTAACTAAGCACTCACAAACTCGAGAATTTATGACTCGCAGGATTAAACACCTCCTTTATCGGAAAACTACACTTTAACACAACAAAAGAAGGCTAAAATGGCCAAAATACCCGCAAACACGGAAATATGCAAATTAGGCGCTCCCAGGGAACCAGGAAGTGAGAGAAATGCGCCTTCAACTTCAAATATCTCCAAAACGGAGCAACGTAGAGACATGCAGTTTTTTGCATCCGGATTTACTTCACTCTAAGTCTAATCTCAGACACCTTTCACTTCTAAAACCAAACATGGGTATTATTCACCGTCGCGGTGAAAACGAGGGTAATTAACCTAGTCCCCACAGAAAAGCGCCAGAATAGCAGCGGGGGCCAGCCTGTTGGTAGAAGCCTGATGACTCTCTTCATGGGAGTTCATCCGCCAGCAGGTGTGCAGCCCCAAGGAGAGCCCAAAGCAGTAGAAGCTTGGTATCTTCCCGAAAATAATTCCACAGTGTGGAATTGGTAGGGAATTTATCCGCTGCCTTGGATCTCCACCCAGGACTGTCTGGGAGGTGACGTAATGCACGGTACCTACCTTCCCGGGTCTTGGAGTCAGTCCCTTGGCAACGAGGGACTGGGGCACGGAGTCTGGTCCTGGGGGGCTTGGGAGGCAGCGATCCGTTCGCGGCTGGCCCTGGCCCTTCGGCTTCCAGCCTCTGAGGCTCTGGCCTTTGCCGGAGTAGGCCGCTAACGAGCAGAAGCTACCTGGGATACCTAGCGGTGTTAACGAACAGGTAGCTTGGGCATGGAATCTAGTCCCTCTGGGTTCCTGGGAGGCAGCGATCCGTTCACGGCTGGCTCAGGTTCCTCTGAGGCCTGGAGACCACACTCTAACCTCTCTCTTTGGAGTGAGGTATCGGAGTAGGCCCCAAGATGAGACCATTCTTCGTCCCCTGCCTAACTGACCAGGGCAACCTTGCGGTGTTAACAAACGGTCTTTTGGGCAGACAGTGAGTACACACCCTCTACTGGGTCCACTTGGACAGCACGCAGAGAGGGTGCTTTTTATTCAGCACCGAACACATGTGGCAGCACCAAACACATTTTGCAGCACTGGACACATTTTTCAGCCAGGGACACAGGGATAACGTCATCTTCTACAAGCATAGGACACCACTCAGTCGGACACTAGGATCACGGCATCTCTTAAAAATCTTAAAAACCTAAAAATAGCATTCTTCTCTCTTTGGACATGGGACACAAGCCCGGACTTGATCAACCTGGGTTAGGGTTAGGGTTAGCCCTAACCGCCTCGGATGAGGGTGTATAGTGTTTAAAGGCTGAAACACCTGATGACTCTGAGGTACACTACTGATGATGTGTCCTGAAATTCTATATGCTCATCAAAGCGATTCATTCACATTTAAAGGGCAAGTATAGTCGGATAATTAACATTTAAAGGGCAACTACAGACAGATGGATAATTATAGTCCTGGAATTATAGAAGGTCTCTTCAATCAACATACCTACATTTTAAGCCCATTAAGGTCGAACGTATATTAAATCCTTGAAAAACCAAAGGTAACCGAACATTCAAGACTATTTAAATCAAACGGAGAAAGAAAATTTCCAAAGAAGAATTGAAGTCCTGGAAATACAGAAGACCTCTTCAATCAACATACGGACAATCCAAACCTCAACCCTAAGCTAGCCTTAATCCTTACTTAGTCCTTACTTAGCCCTAATCTTAGCCTCAAACCTAACCCTAATCTTAACCTCAATCCTAGCCCTAATCTTAACCCCTACTCTAGCCCTAATCTTAACCTTAACCCTAAACCTAATCTTAACCTCAATCCTAGCCCTAATCTTAACCTCAACTCTAGCCCTAATCTTAACCTTAACCCTAACCCTAATCTTAACCTTAACCCTAACCCTAATCTCAACCTCAACACTAGCCCCAATCTTAACCTTAACTCTAGGCCTAATCTTAACCTTAACTATAGACTTTATTTTAACCTTAATTCTAATCCAAAAAAACAAATGGAACCAAACATCAAAGACCATTTAGGTCAAATGGAGAAGGAACATTCCTTAAGAAGAATAAAAATCCTTAAAAAACAAAAATAACAGAACATTTAAGGCAATTAAAACCAAATGGAGATTAAAATTTCTTTAGAAGAACAAAAGTACTGAAAGTACAGAAAGTCTCTTCAATCAACAAACAATACGGATGGAAAATTCCTCAAGACTTGAAGCCTTGGAAGTACAAAACGTCTCTGCAACCTTCTATCAACAAACAATACAGAACATCTCTTCAATCAATAAACGGACAAGGCTAACCTCAACCCTAATCTAGCCCTAATTTTAACCTTAGTCCTAACCTAGCCCTAATCTTAACCTCAACCCTAGCCCTAATCTTAACCTCAACCCTAGCCCTAACCTTAACCTCAACCCTAGCCCTAATCTTAACCTCAACCCTAGCCCTAACCTTAACCTCAACCCTAGCCCTAACCTCAACCCTAGCCCTAACCTTAACCCTAGCCCTAACCTTAACCTCAACCCTAGCCCTAACCTTAACCTCAACCCTAGCCCTAACCTTAACCTCAACCCTAGCCCTAACCTTAATCCTAACCCTAACCCTAACCTTAGTCCTAACCTTAACCTCAACCCTAGCCCTAACCTTAACCTTAACCTTAACCTTAACCCTAGCCCTAACCTTAACCTTAGTCCTAACCTTAACCTCAACCCTAACCCTAATCTTAGCCCTAATCTTAGCCCTAATCTTAGCCCTAATCTTAGCCCTAATCTTAGCCCTAATCTTAGCCCTAATCTTAGCCCTAATCTTAGCCTTAAACCTAGTCCAAAAATAAATGTAAAACAAACATTAAAAACAATTAAAGTCTAATGGAAAAGAAAAAATTCCTTAAGAAGAATGGACCTCAAACTTTTTTAAGATTGACGACAAAAAACCAGAACAGACATTTACATCTATTCAGGTCGAAGGGTTAAAAACTACGGTTAGGGTTAGGGTTTAAGTGGCCCCTAGGGTTAGGGTTTAAGTGGCCCCTAGGGTTAGGGTTTAAGTGGCCCCTGGGGTTAGGGTTTAAGTGGCCCCTGGGGTTAGGGTTTAAGTGGCCCCTGGGTTAGGTTTTAGGGTCTAGGGTTAGGGCCCCCAGACGACCACGGACCCAAACCAGTCCAGGAAACCCGGACCGGTCCAAAGTCCCTGTTATGCACTGGCCTACCTCATGTCTACAAGCGCAAACCAAACCCACCCCCCACCACCACCCCCACTAAGTTTTAGAGCTAGTCCCCGTCCGTTTTCCAGTATGTGGATTTGATCAAGTTTGCTCGTTAAAAACCAAGGTGGGCCTCTAAGCAGCTAGCATTTAGTTTTTTTTGGGTTTTGGGCCAAACTGTTGATTTTGCTGTGGAAGATGTAGGGGTGGGTAATAATTGGGCCTATGTGTAGAGAGCAGGCCTAACCCGTGCCCAAAATGGGCCTCGGGTGACGCTCGGTGATTCTGAGCTGTGATCGAAGACGCCTTAGTCCGTGCTCGT
This sequence comes from Prochilodus magdalenae, assembly GCA_024036415.1. Taxonomy (NCBI): domain Eukaryota; kingdom Metazoa; phylum Chordata; class Actinopteri; order Characiformes; family Prochilodontidae; genus Prochilodus; species Prochilodus magdalenae. The sequence continues at coordinate 1,444 of JAMWET010002150.1, read as the reverse complement.
GACTGAGCGTCGGTGTGGCGGAGGTGCTTAGGCCCATGAGTAGGTCCCACCCCGCGACTCCCGGTGGTCGTCGGGCGGCCTTGGGCGACGTTGATGATACTACCTAAAGCCGAAGTTATCGATTAGGTCGTTGGCAGGGATATGAGCGGTTTTTGCGCCCCCAGAGAGAGAAAAACACACCGGACCACAAACATCAGTAGTGTACAGGGGCCACCAAGTCACCAGACATCTGTCGAAACTTATTTTTAAACCATTATTTTAGAGGGACTCCGACGTTTAGATTTAAGGACACAGCCCAGTAGTGTGATCAGAATCATTCGGTGCTACAGCCTTTATGTCTCATTAAGAAAAGGGGTTCTAATACCTAAAGATGAGGACGCTCATCAGTAGGTTTTTAGAGTAGTTTTCAGCCTCAGAACACTATACACCCTCATCCAAGGCGGCTTTTTGATCAGGTCCGGGCTTTGTCTGGTGTCCAATGAGAGACATTAGGTACTATAAAACGATACCATTTGTTTTAAGAATCTCTAAGAAAAGAGATTTTAAGGGAAATGTGGTTTATCGATAACCCTATGTAATAATTTCCTATGTAATAAACCTTCAAGATGATTACGTGATCTTTATGTCCGTACTGAGTAGTATGTTTGGTGCTTTACCCTGTGTCAGGTGCTTTGCCATGTGTCAGGTGCTGAAAAAGCACCCTATCTGCGTGCTGTCCACATGGACCCAGTAGAGGGTGTATACTCACTGCCTACCCAAAAGACCGTTTGTTAACACCGCAAGGTTACCCCGGTCAGTTAGGCAGGGAACGAAGAACGGTCTCATCTTGGGGCCTACTCTGACACTCACTCCCTCAGAGGGAGGCTAGAGTGTGGTCTCCAGACCTCAGAGGAACCTGAGCCAGCCGCGAACGGATCGCTGCCTCCCAGGAACCCAGAGGGACTAGATTCCATGCCCAAGCCACCTGTTCGTTAACACCGCTGGGTATCCCAGGTAGCTTTTGCTCGTTAGCGGCCTACTCTGGCAAAGGCCAGAGCCTCAGAGACCGGAAGCCGAAGGACCAGGGCCAGCCGCGAACGGATCGCTGCCTCCCAAGCCCCCCAGGACCGGACTCCGTGCCCCAGTCCCTCGTTGCCAAGGGACTGACTCCAAGACCCGGGAAGGTAGGTACCGTGCATTACGTCACCCCCCAGACAGTCCTGGGCGGAGATCCAAGGCAGCGGATAAATTCCCTACCAATTCCACACTGTGGAATTATTTTCGGGAAGATACCAAGCTTCTACTGCCTTGGGCTCTCCTATGGGTTGTGTGATAATGGCGGATGAAACTCCTCACCTGACGAGAATCGCCAAGCTTCTACCATTACCCGCCCCCTCCTGATTCCAATGGTGCTCTGGGAGGCCTGGTCATCGCGGGGGATGGTCTTCACCCTCAGGGAAGGTCC
>JAMWET010002149.1:0-27555 GCA_024036415.1 Prochilodus magdalenae | reverse complement strand
CAAGCCAGTGTGAAGGGTTGGATTGCTAAAGATAATGTAAATAAACAAACTAAGATAAAAATTCATATGAAGAGTTGTTTATTGTTACTTTATGACAGAATATTTGCGCAGATGTCTGAAAAAAACGAATGCTATAGGTTTGCATTTGAAATATACTGATTTATAGTTTAGTCTTGGTTTTTGACCTGTTCTAACGATATTCTTTACCAGTCTTTACTATTTCCACTATCGTCACCATCCCAGACCACAGTATCTCAAAAATGGCAAAAACAGATTCAGGCATTCCTGTTGGTCTATTACGCTGTATGTGTCTATAGCAGCATACTACTGGCCCTTGTCATCACTATTTCGTCGCTATCCACATTAAACAATATCTCCCAAATAGCACTTCACAGATAGGGCTTTTAATGTAAGTCAATGGAACCAGATTTTGTCCCCCAGGCATTTGACGCCATTGCTATTGAGTCGCCGTGTTTAATATCAATGAATTCACTTTCCCACACGTGTAGAACATCGCTCATGTGATTGCGGAAGCATAAAACAGCTAAAAATAGTAAATTAAAGATACATGTGTTTTAGTCTTTCGCATAGCATCAATACTTGTTGGAATGAGTGCAATAACAAGTTTATGCCCCATAATAATAAACGCCCAAGAGCCTAAATCATGACCCTACCTCCCACCACCCTCAGCCCCACAACACTTTTCATTCTCCCACCTGCCTCTCGCATCACGGACGCCGCATCTGATTGCATTTTTGCAAGACTGAGCCGAAGTCGCAGGGGCGCTGCTGATCAATGCAGTGTAATTTAAAGCTTCAGGCCCGGGCTTTTTTGTTTCTGTCCTGCTTTATACAATATCGCCTGTTAACATCTTCATCGAAGCTTTTCTGGAGCGTTTGGGGGTCATATCAGAGCGACAAGTGAAAAAAACAAAGAACAAATGCATTGGTGAACCTCAAATGTGTGAAATGGTTCTGCTCAGCGATATATACTGTGACACAAGGGTTAGTCCCCATATGAACAGGCTTGTTCTCAAGAAGGAAGCCGGTACATTTGTTCTAGCGCTATCGTACTGACCAACAGAAAAATCAAATGCTATCAGAGGATGCCACACATCGTGGAATCATTTCAGTTTTATTATTTCGCACTCACAGTATACAGACCAATAGAACATATATCCTTACGGCACTCTTTTGTCAACGACACTATACCTAAATAAATAGATGCATTTAAGACTTACCTACGGATTGCACTTTTGGAGACTTATGGGATGGTGGCCGGGTCTGACACTGTAACGAAATCCGTGCATACACAGCAGCCGTACACACTGTTCATTGCGCTACGTTCACATATACCACCATACGTTTCAGTGGGGGCATGAGCATCAATGGCATTCTCATTTGATGTGGCCTAGTCGAGGATCTCTTGTATCCTGCCGTATAGCCCCTGGCCCACCCTGTAAATGCTGACGCCGGTCAGGGACACAAACCTACCATGATCACCAATGCTCCGAAAAACGTCGTAAGCGCGGAGGGATCAATTCGCCCGCCCAGCACAACGTGAGCTGCAGAACATGGCCAACCACCTCTCCAGGTGCGGGACGTACTGACCAGGGCTGGATGGAACTTGTTGAGGGCTTAGTAGTACTACGCCAGGAATGCTACGGTGGAGCAGTATGCGATGCCAATAAGGTGCCCAATGTCCTCCCCTCCAAGGGATGATGGCTCTTAGCTGCTGAACATTGTGGACCGCCCCCCACACCAGCTCCCTGTCAGCCGAATGTGACAGAGCCCGTCCACATGCTGAACCGTGTTCTTGATGGCCCGGTACCAGACTGATCAAAACAATAAACAGATCGGGCAGCGGTCAGGAGCCAGGCCATGACTGTCATGGTAGTAGCCAAAAGCCTCCTTCCAGCAAGAGCCGCAAGACCGTAGCCCCGTTACCGCAATGTTTAGGGATCATGACCAAGCACAGGCCGGCGAAAGCGGCTGCCCCACGCACTGTGACTATATCCGTGTAGGCTAGACGCTCATCCAGAAAGCAAGAAGGCCAGAACGGCGCGTTGTACAAGACGGTGGTGGTGGCCCGCCACAATGATCGTACACAAATGCCAATTGTGGGACGTCGCGATTGTGCAAAAAGATGCGCGTGTAGGAATGCGACAATGTTGATGGAGATTGACGTTGCAATCGACCGCCATATAAGAGTGAGGCGCATCCTTAGCCCTTAGGCCACAATACGGTATGCCTCCTTGTAGTAGACGGACACACGCAGTACATAGATAACACACTTGGATTAACGGGAGCGGAGAATATGGCTCTTAGGATGGCACTTTTGTGAGCGGGGGAGTCAGCGCCGCGAGCCGGGGTGATGACGGGCACACAGCCGTGAGCAACAGCGGGCTTCCCGAAAAGTAGCCCCCCAGTTCACACGGGATGCTAAAACTGGAAGCCTTCGCCGAAACTAGACCAGCTGACGCCGACATTTCTTTATCCCTCTGATCTCCAGCCGTTTGGGCCGACATCCATCGTCCCGAACAAAGTCCTCCCGCTTCCATGTCTGACACCAGCCTCCTGCTGGGGTTGTTGTCCATGAAAGGAGCTAAATTCCTCAAAGGAAGGGGCGTCGTCGTAGCGCCCTCATCGCCACACTGGGGAAGTGTGTGGCGTATTTTACCTGTGGACTGTGTTGGGTGGATTTTGACCCGTTTTCTTTGATCCATACTGCTGACCGCTCAAGGATGGCTCCATGGTTTGTGGACCTCAGTTATGGTCTGGGACTATGCAAAACACAATCCAAGAGGCTCAATTAGCTGAAAGGCGAAAGAACATGCAACCCATTACAAAATGAGACAAGGGACCAGCGCACGTGTATCCACTCTATTAGACACTTCCTAGCTGGTCCACCTTGTAGCTGACAGTCAGAGACGATAGCTCATCTGCTGCGTTAGAGCACAGTGCAGTGTTGGTCATCCTCTAGTCCTTCTCAGTGGCACAGGACCGCTAACCACAGGAAATGCTGACCACAGGACACTGCGATGGGCATACAATAGTTTTTACGGTTGGTGAGGATTCGTTCTCATCCAGCAGTGAGACCAGGACACACACATCCAGCAGCACTGCATGTGGTCTGCTCCGCCTCAACCCCAATCACCATCACCACACACACTAACACACCACCACCACGCCAGTGCACTAAGGCAGGTGCTGATATCTGACCACGTCACACTACAGCATGTGACACACACCACGCACCACTAAGAGCCAGTGGTCACTGCGCACGGGCTGAGAATGATCCCCAACCCACATAATAGCTGCTCTGTGGTGGTCCTGACCATTGAAGAACAGGGTAAATACAGTATACAGAGAAACGAATGGGCTACAAGTCTGTAACTGTAGAACTACAGAGTTGCTTTTTTCCCCTGTGTGGTTCACTGGGAGCTGATAAAATGAAACCATGAGTGTAGAATGTTACTAGAGGAGGTTGTAGGCATAACAAAGTGGCTTTGTTCTGTGGTTTTTTAGACACCAGACACTTCCTATTTAATTTAAGCAACAGAATTTAAGAGGGTAGCTATTCAAATAACGTCCACAGCTGTGGTTTGTTTTACTTCATGAGCCAAGATTATCACAGGCGTAAGATGACACAAGAGTCTCATGGGTTCTATTGGTTGTATGGACAGACATGTCCTGGCTAAATGTGAGACATCAGGAGAAGTGAAAGAATGCCCACGTCCATTGATTCAAATGTACCTATTAATAGTGCAGCATTTACCTATACACGGCGCGAAAAAACTATATCCATTTAATGTTTTCGACAGAACCCATAATAATGTACAGGCTCAATACTTTTCATAATTTATCAATCATTTTTCATATTTGCCAAAGCGGGAAACCTGAATATTCCATCTCCTTGGTCCTACATACTCGGGTGGTACATGCAATATTCAACAGCCACATGGACCCATTTTATTATTATTAACAAACTAACTATAAAATACTGTTACATGACCAATTCTCTTCTGCTGGAGGCATACTTCAGTCGAATCCGTTACCTAATAGGGGTGGCCTACTTCACTAATAAATCCGAGATATATGTGTTGCACACCAAAATCAGATTTGTTACAGGTAAGTCTGTATCCAGTTGACATTGAATATGCGACTTGGAACTTGATGACAACAAGGAAACTTTGGGGCTACCTGCATGTGTGGGCAGTAATCCAGTATTCAAGCTCATATGAACATGACATAGTCTTAAGCAGTCATGGACGTGATGTGCTGGCCAACACTAAACTTCATGAAGCGAGTCATTTTGCCCAAATATATAAATAAACATCGTCTGTAAGTCAAAAAATTCATAATAAACCAGAGTAAGGACTTTACGTCCAATGTGAAATCCCTTCACCAAGCAAAAATTAATCTCTCTTCATCAGATTCTTTGATCGGACTTTTGGGCCTCAATCGGATCTAAGAAATCAAAATATGCTGTTTACATGGCCACATGAACAGTCGGACAACTGTCGAAATCTGATTAATCAGACATTGTATGATGCGTGTGTTTACATGCACTTAGTAATCAGATAATGAGAAACTTTGGGTCTACATGAGTCAGGCAGTAATGGGATTTCTGCTTTGCAACTGTCCAGTCAACTCCCAGCATTAGACATACCGCTTAATGTAACACACGCCAATTAATTTTTTAGGAACATACACTGCGATGGATTGGCAGACTGTACAGGGTGTTTCCTGCCTTTTGCCCAACAAGTGCTGGGATAGGATTCAGCACCTCCGCAGCCCAGAAGGATAAGCGGCTTAGAAGATGAATGAATTACTGAAGCTCATACATTTTTCCACAAGAATGAAAGTGTAACAATGCCACTTTGCTATTTCGTCTGGATAGCACTACACGCTATCCACATAGCCATGTATCCCACAATGCACATATTGAAAAAAAAAAAAAAAAGAAATTTCGGCTCTAAGGGAAGTACAGAGTTACCAGTACCACCACCCTAAAACCCCAATTACTGAATTACAATATACAAACATATTATTTTAATTAGCATCTTATTTTCATTGTGATATTTTTGTAAACTATGATTAGCAGATCGGCCCATACCTAATACACCATACTTTCTGTTTAAATGTTCACTTCAGAAAATACTGACATAAACATACCGTACTTTCATGTTTTTATAGTTCCTGCAATCCTACTCTGAACAATGAACCACACCTGACATCATGTATGCTTTTTTTCATCAAATGTATGGTGGAAAATGAAAATAAGGTTGATGTCAAAACCAACATTTTAAAAGCAAATCAAGAAATATCCAGAGACTGTGACTTTGGTTTGAAAATTACAAAACAGTCTACTGGCTATGTTGAAATCGATGTTGAAATTGTGGTTGAAAATGTGAAGTAATTCGAAGCTGACAGCCAAAAACCCAACATGTTCGAACTAAATGTCAAGCCTACAACATTGGTGAGTAGGATGTAGGTCATCTAATTCACTACCAGATTTGGAACAGGATGTTTGGGCATCAAGCTACACAATGTTGAGAGATGATGTGTTGGGCAATCAAGCTTATCAATGTTGACAAGGATGTTGGGCATCAAGCTACAATGTCTTGGAGAGGTGATGTTTTGGGACATCACAGCAGCTGAGCAAATGTTGAAGGGAATGTGGGGTCATCAAGCTGACGCGAATGTATCACAAAGGATGTTGTGGCATCAAGCTATGATGAGTGAAGGGGAGTTGTATGGGCATCAAGCTACAATGGTTGGAAGGAATGTTTGATTGTTCAAAACTACAACATTAAAAGGATGTTAAGAGTAAAGCTAACAAACATTGTGAGTGCATGGCTGACGCGTGAAGCTTACACAGACAAATGTTGAAAATAATGTTGAGCCTTCAGGCTAACAACATTAAGAGGATGTTAAGTGTCCACAAGTGCTACAATGTTAAGGAAGGATGGGTTGACGGCCGTCAAGCTACAAATGTTAATGGAAGGATGTTTGGGCATGCAAGCTACAATGTTGGGACAAGATCGATTGGGGCAGACAAGCTTCAATGTTGGAAGGAATGTTTGCGGCATCAAAGTACAATGTTGGAAGGATGTTGGGCACATCATAGCTGTTACAATCGTTTGAGGAAGGATGTTGGGCATCAAGCTACAATGTGTGGGAAGGATGTTTGAGCAGTCAAGCTACCAATGTTGGAAAGGATCGTGTGATTGCAAACGTACAAACGTTGAAAGGGGTATGTTACGTAGTAAAGCTACAAAACAACATTGGAAGAGATTGCTGAGCGTGAAGCTACAACGTATGAATATAAATGTTGAGCTTCAGCCTACAACAAATTAATGAGTGAAATGTTAAAGTGTCCAAGCTCACAATGTTGGAAGGGATTATGGGGCAGTAACATGTGCTTCAATGTTGGAAAGATGTTGGCATCAAGCTACAATGTTGGAAGGATGTTGGGCATCAATGCTACAATGTTGGAAGGATGTTGGGCAATCAAGCTACAATGTTGACAGGATGTTGGGCATCAAGCTACAATGTTGGACAAGGATGTTGAGCATCAAAGCTACAATGTTGGAAAGGAATGTTGTAATTGTCAAACTTACAACATTGAAAGGTGTGTTAGAAGGAGTAGCGCACAAACAGTGTTGGCTTCAGGAGTACACTGAGAGGTGAAGCTGAATAAGCAACGTTTTGACAATGGAAATAAGTTGTGAGCTATCAGGCTAACAATGTTGGAAGATGAAAGTGGAATATAGTTAAAGAAAATGTCAAGGCTACAGGCAATGTTGGAGAATCAGCTACAAAGTTTGGAAGGCATGTTGACACAGGCAGACAAATACAAGCAAACTACAAAATGTTGGAAAGGATGTTGAGCGTCAGCGACACAAGTTGGAAGGAGTTGAGTCATCAAGCTACAATGTTGTGAGAGGATGGTTGATTGTCAAAGAGTACAACATGTTAAAGGGTGTACAAGCAGAGAGTCAAGCTACACAATGTGGAAGGATGGATGAGCGTGAAGCTACAAACGGTGAAATTGATGTTGGAGCATCAGGCTACAATTTTGGAGGATGTTGTAAGCTTACGCTACAATGTTGGAAGGATGTTGAGCATCAAGCTACAATGTTGGAAGGATGTTGGGCATTAAGCTACAATGTTGGAAGGATGTTGATTGTCAAACTACAACATTGAAAGGATGGTAAGAGTAAAGCTACAACATTGGAAGGATGCTGAGCGTGAAGCTACAATGTTGGAAGGATGTTGGGCATCAAGCTACAATGTTGGAAGGATGTTGGGCATCAAGCTACAATGTTGGAAGGATGTTGAGCATCAAGCTACAATGTTGGAAGAATGTTGAGCTTCAGGCTACAACATTAAGAGGATGTTAAGTGTCAAGCTACAATGTTGGAAGGTTGTTGAGCCTGAAGCTACAATGTTGGAAGGATGTTGAGCTTCAGGCTACAACACTTAAAGGATGTAGAATTTGAGGCATAAAAGAAAATTGGTGAAGATGTTGAAAAAACCCAAAATGACTTCACGTCAACCTACAACGCTAAGTTGTTGACCTGAGCTACCGTCAAAACCTTGAAGGATTACAAAACTTGAAAGGACTTCACGAGTCAACCTACATTGAACTGCACGCTAAACGTCCACGCTCCTAAATTAATATGGTGTCAAGCTAACACTGTGTTTGACATCAAGTCGATTTCATTATCAACCAAAACTCACCATCCTCCCAACACGCCGGCTGGGACTGTACTGTTTTCATTTTTCAGCTCTGAATTCTCATAAATGGACCACCCTGACAGAACATCCTTCTTCTATTGACAAATGACAGGCGTACTCTCATTCCTGGTTTCTCTAAACAGGAAAGGGAATGTAGGCATATTCACAGCCGGCACAAACTTGCACTGAGGTTTTCCCCAAATGCAGATGAAATCCTTACATAATTCATAACTCTACGCTTCGGTGCTCTCCTTTTCACTCCCTCTCTCCCCCTCTCTCTCTCTCTCTCTCTCTCCCCCCATGTGCAAAGCAATGTCTATATTTAAGTGCGGTAGCGCCTGCTCAGATAAGCCGTACAGTACAGTGAGTTTGATTCAGTAGGATGGGGGCAGGAATTACGTAACACTGGAAGTGGGGACAGGATTGCACTGGGAGGACTGAGAAAACACATACTGCGTTTAGAGACCTGCACAGGATTTCAACAAATGCATTCACTGCTTGGTCCACAAGCTGAAGACTGGACCTCAGGCCTCCAGATGAATGTGCAGATATGAATTCTCAGCTGGGACGGTTTTAGTGAGACTGTCCTTCAATGGAAAGCTAATTACGCTGAAGCTGATTTCTCAATTCGCCAGCTGCTGCATGCTCTGGGGCGCCAGGATGGAACTGCTGGAATGGTTAACGCGCCCAGCTTCAGCTCCTCCATCAGCTTCATTCTCATCAGACCACCAGGGGGCAGTCAAAGCCTCCTGTTAGGTGTTTTGCGCTCCACCAATCTGTATGATAATCTCGGTTAAAATGGACCAGGTTGTTCCTGGTGGCTCTGTGTTCACTGGTAGCACTATATGTTCCCCATCAAACACTCTTAGGTTCGCAGAGTAAAGAAGAAAGCTTGAATGAGATGGAGGGAGAGAGAAAGAGAGAGATGGATGGGACGTGCAAACAGCTCCATACGAACCATTCTGGCTTGTTAAGGTCTATTTCCTTCAATTGCACGGACGGAATCAATCAGTTCCTCAGGTTTCCTCAAGTCAAAAGTGATCCATCAAATCGCGCAACACTTTTACAGTGTGTGTCCATCAGACTCCGTGCAGCCTCACAGGCACTACAGGCTTCCAGATCACTCGCTCTGTACATGCGTCGACTTCCACAGAACATGATCACCTAACGCTCCCGATGTAAGACAGACTGGGGGTTGTAATCAGGGGGTATGTACGGTACATGTCCACGGTAGACTGTTACCGTGATTCCCCCGCCCCCCCCCCGGGGGTATCACTTTCCCCCTCTACTCCGGTCTGATGTCGCTGTAAGACGGCGCAGTTTTCTTGTTGCGTCTTCTGAAAACCCCAGTGTCCGTCTGTCTGACATACCTGTCGTTTTCCGCCCGGTAAACGTAAACGGTGCATAGGCTGAGACCGTATGTGCGCGCGCGCGCGCGTGTGGGAGCGTGCATGTACTCACCCCGCTGCTGTGCTGTTGAGCGCGGCTGTTCAGCGCGCGAGGAGCTTCAACACACCGAGCGGCGCGCGAGCCATGCCGCCATACTGCCCTCCGAGAGAGAGAGAGAGAGAGAGAGAGAGAGAGAGAGTAAAGATGGGAAGAAAGAGGGAGGCAGAGAGGTAGAGAGGAGGGGAGTCAGGGAAACACTGAGTGAGAGAGAGAGCGGAGTGTAAGAGAGAGGGAGGGATGTAAGGAGAGAAGGAGGGGAGAGAGTGTAAAAGAGAGAGAGAGTAAGAGAGGGAAGGAGGAGAGAAGGAGGGGAGAGAGTGCAACAGAAAGAGAGAGATGGAGGAGAGGAGGAGGGATGAGTCTTTGAGACAGATAAGGAGACAGAGAAGAAGATGGGGCAGCAGAGGGATAGAGAGGAGGAGAGTGAGAAAAACTGAGTGAGTGAGAGAGAGAAGGAGAGAGGAAGAAAGTGTGTGTGTGTGAATGAGAGAGAGACAGGAGGTAAGTAAGAGGGATGAGAGAAAGAGGAGGGGAGAGAGAGGAGGAGCAAGAGAGAGGAGGAGCGAGAGACTGTGTGTATAAGATTGAGGGATGGAAGGAGAGAGAGAGAAAAGGGGAGTGAGAGAGAGAAAGTTTGTGTATGTGAAAAAGAGGGAGAAAGAAAGGGTGGAAGGAAAAGGAAGGAAGGAAACGGGTGAGATGGAGGGGAGAGAGTGTGAAAGAGAGAGAATAGACAGATGTAGAGGAGGTGAGCAAGAGTAACACAGAGAGGGAAGGAGGGAGGGAGAGAGTGTGTGTGTGAGAGAGAGAAAGAGAGCAAGGAGAGAGACTGAGAGAAAAAGAACGAGTGTGTGTGTGAGAGAGGGAGATTGTAAAAGGGGCTGGAAAGAGAAAGAGAAGAAAGGACTGAGAGTGGGGGAAGAGAGAAACGATGAGAGAAGAAGAGTATGTAAAAGAGATAAAGAGAGAGAGATAAAGAAAGCTGAGCACTCGATCAGCCCAGTGTAAACAAACATGTGCTTCATACGTTTCATTATATCATCACCATTTTCATCTTCCACTTCTCATATTCATCCATCAACTTCATCTGCATCACCTTCATCATCATCATCTTTATTATTAACATCATGAGAATGATCATCTTCACTGTCATCATCACCACCATCATCATCCTTATCACCACCATCATCATCACCATCACCTTCATCATCATCATCATCTTTATAATTAACATCATTATAACAATCATCTTTATCTCCTTCATCATCATCACCAGAGCCACTACCATCATCATCATCATCATCATCATCATCATCATCATCATCATCATCACCATCACCATCATCTTCACTGTCATTATCACCATCACCATCACCATCATAATCAGCATCGCCATCATCATCATCAGCTTCACTGTAATCATCATCATCATCATCATCATCATCATCACCATCACTATCACCATCATCATCATCATCATCATCATCATCATCACCATCATAATCAGCATCACCATCATCATCATCAGCTTCACTGTAATCATCATCATCATCATCATCATCATCATCACCATCACTATCACCATCATCATCATCATCATCATCATCATCATCATCATCATCATCATCCTCACCATCACTATCACCATCATCATCATCATCATCATCATCATCATCATCATCATCATCATCATCCTCGTCGTCGTCATCTTCACTGTCATCATCATCATCATCATCATCCTCGTCGTCGTCATCTTCACTGTCATTATCACCACCACCATCACCATCATCATCATTGTCATCTTCACTATCTTCACCATCATCATCACCATCACCATCACCATTATCATCATCGTCATCTTCACTGTCATTATTACCATCACCATCATCATCACCATCATCATCACCATCGTCATCTTCATTGTCATCATCATCATCATCATCATCATCATTATCATCACCATCACCATCACCATCACCATCACCATCACCCTCACCATCACTATCACTATCACCATCATCATCATCATCATCATCATCATCATCATCATCATCATCATCATCACCATCACCCTCACCATCACTATCACTATCACCATCATCATCATCATCATCATCATCATCATCATCGTCGTCATCACCATCGTCATCTTCATTGTCATCATCATCATCATCATCATCATCATCATCATCATCATCATCACCATCACCATCACCCTCACCATCACTATCACCATCATCATCATCATCATCATCATCATCATCATCATCATCATCGTCATCTTCACTGTCATTATCACCATCACCATCACCATCACCATCATCATCACCATCATCACCATCACCATCATCGTCATCTTTACTGTCATTATCACCATCACCATCACTATCACCATCATCATCATCATCATCATCATCACCATTATCATCATCATCATCACCATCACCATCATCGTCATCTTCACTGTCATTATCACCATCACCATCATCATCATCACCATCATCATCATTGTCATCTTCACCATCTTCACCATCACCGTCATCATCATCATCATTGTCATCTTCAATCTCATCATCTTCTTCATTGTCATTGTCATCGTCATCACCATCACCATCACCATCACCATCACCATCACCATCACCATTATCATCACCATTATCATCACCATTATCATCACCATCATCATCATCATCATCATCATCATCACCATCATCGCCATCATCATCTTCTGTGCTTCACTTCTGCAAGGTCGACATGAACACCATGGAGCCATACACCATGTGGAGTTCTCACTAGGTAATGTGCAGCAGAGAAAGAGAGAATTTTCTCTCCTCTCTTTCTGCCTGTTAATCTCCCTCCCTCTCTCCTCTCTCTGCCTCTCTCTCTGTCTATTCTCTTTCTCCTCTCTATCGTTCTTTGTCTTTCTTCTCCTTCCCTCTGTCTTTCTGTTATATTTTTTCTCCTCTCTCTCTCTCTCTGTCCCCTGTCCTTCTTTTTCTCTTTGTCCCTCTCTTCTCCTGTTCCTCTCTTCTCTCCCTTTCTTCATCCCTCTGCTGTCTCTCTGTCTATCGTCTTTCCTCCTTTCTCTCTTCTTCTCACTCCCTGTCTTTCTGCCACATCCTTTTCTTTCTCTTTCTCTCTCTCTCTCTCTCTCTCTCTCTCTCTTTCTGTCCCCTGTCCTCCTCTCTGTTTTTTATCTCTCTCTTTGTCCCTTGCCTTTTCTTTATCCCTCTGTCCCTCTATCTTCTTCCCTCCTTTCTCTCTTTTTCTCACTCCCTGTCTTTCTCTCTATCTTCTCCTTCCCTGTCTTTCTGCCACATTCTTTTCTCTCTCTCTCTCTCTCTCTCTCTCTTTGTCCTTCTGTCCTTCCTTCTTCCTGTCCTTCTTTCTTCTTATTTTCTTTCTTCTCCCTGTCTCTCTCTCTCCATCATGAGCACCACTGCATGTACAGTATGTACAGTATTTCTAAATCAGTATTAGAGTATTACTGAAGTATGATAATAACTATAGGAACTGTAACACATAGTAACCTCATTATTCAGCTGCAGTTACAGACGCATTATCATCATTATAATAATACTACTTAAACACAGACTTTATAACATCAGCATGGTGTGTCATGGTGGGGGTCAGAGGGGTGCGGGTCAGAGAGGTGCAGGTCAGAGGCGTGGGACTCAGTAGAGCGGAACTCTTCCCCGCCCCCCTCCCTTTCTCTCTGGGGGAAGTCTGATGTTGGTGTGGAAGCTGTAGTTGGTATTCCAGTCAGGTGTGAGCGTATGGGTGAATGAGAGCAGGCGGTGGGGGGGTTGGGGGGGCAGACAGAGAGGAGCTAAATTTTGACTCCTCAGTGTTTTTTTAGACCCCAGGACATTAAGCGGGCGGTCTGCAGTGTGACAGTCCAAATTCCACTGTCAGCTCTGAGCTTATGCACAGCTCCAACCCATAACTCAGCGTGACACCCAGCAATCCAGAGGAGAAATCCCCACATCAGCATTTCGAATCTGTATTTACGGTCTGTATGCCCACTGTTCTCTCTCCTGCACTGATCAATCAGCTCCGTTATTGATCTCTGTTGATGGATTAGTCTAATAAAGTCAAGCAGTGATTTCATATTCACATTCAAACGAGAAAGAGATCCCACATAATGCTCTCTGAGGGATGCCACTATTGGTTGTTCCTACAGACCCATGTGGTTGTGAAGGAACCTTCGTTCTACACATGACAACATGTGCTCCAAATGGTTTTTTGAGCAGGGTCCATTAGAAGAACCAACAAAAAACAGTCCCCAAGGAACTCAGCACTGGAGTGACACTGATGACACCACAATGGTGGTGGTGTGTTAGTGTGTGTTGTGCTGGTGTGAGTGGATCAGACACAGCAGTGCTGCTGGACTCCTCAATGTCAACACTATGTGGGAAGCACATGGCCTATTTTACCATGACCATGTTGAGGTGGTGTGCTAAGGTGACCGCTCAAGAATGGATCTAAGGTTGTGACCTCAGATCATGCAAGAAGACAGAACATGTGACCCATTGAAAATTAGATTGTACAATACACAGCTACCCTGCATGCAAGGGATACAACAGTGTCCACTCACTGTCCACTCTATTAGACACTCCTACCTTGCTGCTCCACTGTGTAGATGTACAGTCAGAGTCGATAGCTCATCTGCTGCTGCACAGTGCAGTGTTGGTCATCCTCTAGCCCTTCATCAGTGGTCACAGGATCTGCCCACAGGACACTGCCCACAGGACACTACTGGTTGAATAGTTTTGATTGTTGGACAATTCTCAGTCCAGCAGTGACACTGAGGTGTCCAGCAGCACTGCTGTGTCTGATCCACTCACACCAGCACCACACACACTACCACACCACCACCGCGTCGGTGTCACTTGCTGTGCAAGACATCGAATATAATGTAGATGTACACAAGCCTGTGATGGATTGCAGCGTGAGCTAAGCCAGCAGGGTGTTCGTTAAGGGATTGCTATTGACAAAGTAAGCGGCACAGTAGAGACAGAATCAGCAGCGTCACACCCACGACTGTCTCACAAGTCTCCAGCCATCTGCCAGTCATTAGCAGGAGCGAGGGACTGGATGTGAGTTTCTTCCTACTGTCAGACAGCAGTGAACAAGCTCCCGGCACCTCAGAGAGACGCCATGCTATTATCAGCATATAGAAGCCCGCTCTGCTTCTGTATTCAGCTTCATCAGTTCCGCAGGATTCGTACTACACGTCGACATGCACAGGCAGCAGCTTTACACAGAAACGTGTGAACTTGCTGCTGTTACCTCCACCACTCGCTGGGAACACCCGAGCAGCTTGTGTTCTTTTGAAATTCAATTACACTGTGAGATTTTGAGCCCTGCAGTTCTTTAGCAACCCTGAGAACATGGCCTTCTTGGCTTGATGGAATCCGAGACTTGTGCTGGAGAGCTCTTAAGCTTGAGTGCTCTGTTAGGATACATACACTGTGCAGTTTTAGAAACTGGATGATTCACAATGCATGTTTGAATTGCTCGTTGTGGAGTGTGGAACACAGGGATCGCCAAAATGGCAGTTTTATGGCAGATCTTTTCCCTCAGCAATTTTGGACCATTTCTGTCGGTCTATTCATCAAGAAATTATCACACGGTGTAAACAGCAGCTCAATCAGAGTTCAATTGATGCATAAAACGTGAAGATCAACAAATATAGAAATACGCGTTTTGCTTTGGATCATGATAAGTGCTCACACTCTATGAAAGAGGTCGGTTTGATTAGCATGATGCTTGATAAGTGCACACACTGCACGTGAATCACAACCACCACAGATAGCCGTGTCTGGACGATTTCCAATAAAGCAGCATCATTCAACACAACATGCTGCACAGCCGAGTACTGAGTAATAGACAAATCACTCAATCAATATATCAGTCAATATTTATTTGTATAGACAAACACAGAGTTAATGTACAGACATAGGAAAGGTTGGGAGGTGGGGGGGCCGCGGGTCCAGGTCTAACAGGAAACGGAGCTTTAGAACTTCCATTAGATCCAGTCTGATTAGTCCAGCATGGTAGTAACTGCAAAGATGGAGCCGACCCATAGATAGAGCTCATGAACAGAGCCAGACGCTGGTCAGTGTAAAGGTTGTGGTCATGTCGGGAGATAAACTGGAGAAACAGGGCAGGAGACCCATGGTGGAGAGGGAGAGACAGAGAGAGACAGAGAGAGAGACAAAGACTGATAAGGAAGACTAAGAGGTAGACACTGTAGCTTGTTGTATGATTTGAGTGCATGTAGTCCCGAGAATCCTGGAGAGAATTCCTTTGCGCTGGTAGCCCCTCAGTGTTATCCATTAAGGTTAGGGTTGCCACACGTCTCAGTAAAATACGGAGTCGTCCTTTATTTGGCAGTTAAACATTGCGTCCCGTATTAAACCAACGCGATTCGTTCCATATTTCCATAAATGTCCAATACATACATAAATGTACAATGTGAGAGAGAGAGAGAGAGAGAGAGAGAGAGAGAGAGAGAGATGAGAGGGAGAGAGAGAGAGAGAGACAGATGAGAGGGAGAGAGAGAGAGAGAGAGAGAGAGAGAGAGAGAGAGGGCGAGGGAGAGAGAGAGAGACAGATGAGGCAGATGAGAGAGAGAGACAGATGTGAGAGAGAGAGAAAGAGAGAGATGAGAGGGAGAGGGAGAGAGAGAGAGAGAGAGAGAGAGAGAGAGAGAGAGAGAAAGAGAGAGACAGACGAGAGGAAGAGAAGTTTGGGTAGGGATAAACAGATGGTATCAGCCTAGTGCTCGTGCTAACAAGTAAGTTTTGAGTCTAGTTCTGAATGTAGAGAGTGTGTCTGATTCCTGAACAGATAAGGGGAGAACAAAATATCTCCCTGCTCTCTAAATAATGCACTATGTAGACATACCATATCTCAAACAGTGGCCATTTAGGATTCAGCTCTTGGTGCACGTTTCTGTCTTAGACTGCTTGGTTGTAGAAGCTAGAAGTTCACAGCCTACACACAGCACTATAAAGGCAGGAGGGAGACATGTGAGATTTGCAAATGCAGCCTGATGATAATAGCCCAGCTAATAGCTCAGTCAGAACAGGACACCTCAATGAAGACACCTTAATTAGAATAGACTAGATCCATTAAGGCCATTCCAAAAACAACTGCTATCTGCTTGAAAGAGGCAGGTGATCCTTTAACTGAGGAGTAATATTCCCGGCTAGGAATTTTTACTTTAATGCACCATTTGAACACAGCAGCTGCTGTTTACACTGTGTGAAGATTTCATGATGAAGACGCCCACAGAAATGGCCATGAATTACTTGGTAAAAGGTCCATCCAAAAGTTTCCATTGACTGACATTAGAATTAAATTAGGCTTTTGCCCTTTCCTGTAAAGTTCCCATTTTGGAGACTTGTTTTTCTTTGGACAGGAATGAAGACTTGGAAGACGTTTGAGGATGGAGCTAGCTATGACAAGCTGTTCAGGCGAGGATATGTACAAATGAAGGACAGTTAGTGTACACAGGTGGAGGTTTCTATTACTGCCATGTACAAAGCTACAACAAAGCTCAGGGAACATACTGCATGTTCATTATGTAGAGTGAACATATAAACCGCCATCTTGATCTATAAACGGAATCTGTATAAACAGTCTATATACAGTCTCCATACAGCCTATATCTACTGGATTTCCATGTATAGTTCTCAATTCCATTCAGTCAAACAGAGCAATGACGGCATATACAGACTAGTCTACGTGCGTCCACCTGTGTTGGGAAAAGTGGTCATGTTTTTTTTGTGTGTGGTTTATGTCCAAGGGTGCTAGAAGAGCAAGACAAGTCAGAAGCTCATCTGATTGTCCAACTGTTCAGTCAAAACTTTGGAAAGTTGAGCATCAGTTTCCTTCTCACACCGCACGACAAGCTACAATAAACAAAGTTCAGCCCAACAAAGAAATTCAGTCAACAACGACCAAACTGGCCCAGATGCCCAGATGAAAAGGTCTATAGCTACAGATAAGCTACTCTTTATCACTTCACTGTGAATGGGTGGTGCTAAACTGCTCCAGGCTGTATGGGTTATGGATGTACATTGATCTACACTCTCTAGAAGACAGGAAACACACTGCATCAATCACAGGGCATACAGACATTCACACCTAAGGGACTATTTAGCATCTCCATCTTATCTGACTGCATGTCTTTGGGCTGTTGGAGGAAAACAGAGCACTCGGAGAAAACCCACATAGACACGGGGGAACATGCCAACCCCACACAGAAAGGGTGCCCCGGCTAGGAACAGAACCCAGGTCTTTCTTGCTGGGAGGCAACAGTGCTACCCACTGCACCACTGTGCTGCACCAGCTACCTCTGATTTTTCTACCATAAAGCATTTTCAGAACTGAGCATTCAGGAAGCTGGAATCGATAGAGCTAAGCTTCGAGGTATTCGGCTTCAGGAAATGTTTACGCTTGAAAAGAGCAAGGACATTCAGTTCAATATTTGGTGGAAAACGCGGCCTCGGTCACCGTGAACATCCACTCGAAGACCAATAACTGAAGCTGCGTGCCTGTATGGCTTGAGTGGTAGTCAGCACTCCTGGAACAGGAAAGCCTCTTCACAAACTCATATTGCTGCTCTCGGACAGAGCACAGCAGAAGACATAGTGACGGGAGTTGGGTCTGTAAAGCTCAGAAATAAACCCTTTGCAGAAGCAATTTCATCCTGATTAGCCGTAAACGTCTTCGCAAAAGCCTGCTGAGGCGAGATCACAGATATGCTAATCGCTGGGTGATGCTTAGTCCAGGAAATATAGCGCACATCGTAGACAAAGCATATTGTATTTTTCTCGGTACAGCAAGGGCAGCAGTCCTGTTAGGCTGGCCTGAAGGAATGCTGTTCTGTTTCAGATATTGCCACCCGATTAGCTGGAGATTTGTCGGCTCAGGCAGGCAACGTGTGGCTCATTCTGAGCCGGCATCTTTCGACAATAATAAACCGGCAGCTCCTGAGAGCACTGACACCTGAGTGATGTGTCTATCTCAGACATGTCAAGAGTGCCGGCTGCGCATTAATGTGGGAAACAACATGCACAGGGAAACTGAAGATGTGCTGTATGGAAGAGACAAAGCAGCTTAGTGTATTTTCGTAGCATGGTTTCAGCATCCTCTTTGCTCCAGGATAGTCAATTAGAGCCATGGAATTATGCCTGCAGGGTTTAGCATGACGTTTATCAGGGTGTTGCCTCCATGTCATTGCTCTACCTTGATGAAAATAATGAGTATTCACTTTATGTTAGCTGGTTGAACGTTTTGCGATGGCATGGTGGTGCAGTGCGTAGCGCTGTCGCCTCCCAGCAAGAAGGGCCTGGGTTCGGTTCCCTTCTAGGATCCTCTCTGTGTGCATTCTCTCCCTCACGGTGTTTTTTTTCCTCACTCCAAAGACTTTGGAGAGGCTAAGCTATCCCTATATGTGTGAATATGCATGTCTGTGTGTCTGCCCCACAAAGGATGGGTGGCATATCCAGGGTGTTTCCTGCTCTCTGCCCAATGAGTGCAGGGATAGGCTCCAGTAACCCAACATCCCAGAAAGCTAAGTGGCTTAGATGATAAATAAATGCCTCCAGGAACATTAATGAGGCTATGACCAACCAGAACTTGGAAATGGGCTAAAATCACCTAGCACATGCCCATATGAAAAACTCTTCAGCTGCAGTAACAACACTCTTTTTCACCTCACTGTGAATGGCCTGGGCTACACTCCTCTAATACTGAAAACCTCTAAGACTAACTAATGTTGACACTTAGGATTAAAGCTACACTATGCAAGGTTTGGGAATTTGGAGACCTCTCTGGTGGAAATCAGTAACTGCACCCAAGGTGAATAAGATATTTGTGAAGTTGCTTCCCTGAGCAGACAAAGAGAACCTAGTCCTCTAGTTGGTGAAGGGTCCTCCTGAATGTGGATGTACAGAGGTTGGACAATGAAACTGAAACACCTGGTTTTAGACCACAATCATTTATTAGTATGGTGTAGGGCCTCCTTTAGCGGCCAATACAGCGTCAGTTCGTCTTGGGAATGACATATACTGCGTCCTGCACAGTGGTCAGAGGGATTTTAAGCCATTCTTCTTGCAGGATAGTGGCCAGGTCACTACGTGATGCTGGTGGAGGTTCGTCCTTCTTGGTGGTATGCTGACATTACCCTGGATACCGTGGCTCTTGATACATCACAAAGACTTGCTGTCTTGGTCACAGATGCACCAGCAAGACGTGCACCAACAGTTTGTCCTCTTTTGAACTCTGGTATGTCTCCCATAATGCAGTGTGCATTGCAGTATTTTGAGCAGAACTGTGCTCTTACCTGCTAACTGAACCTTCACACTCTGCTCTTACTGGTGCAATGTGCAGTTAATGAAGATTGGCCACCAGGCTGGTCCAATTTAGCCATGAGACCTCCCACACTACAATGACAGGTGTTTCAGTTTCATTGTCCAACCCCTGTAAGTCAGCTGTCTAATTGGCACCCAGGGTCCTTTCTGTATGGAATTCACATCCTCTCAATGCATCTGAGTGGGCTTCCTCCCACAGTCCAAAGGCATGCAGCCAGGAGATTTATAGATGCCATATGGTCCCTGTTCTGTAGACGTGAGTGTTGATGTCTGTATGTCTGCTTTGCAATGGACTGGTGGCCTACTAAGGTGCCTCCTGCCTTCTACCCAATCAGAGCTGGGATAGGCTCCAGCTACCCAAGGTCCCAGAAAGCTAAGTGGCTTAGAAGATGAACGAACCTCGTAAGAAACATTAATGAGGAGCTAAAATAAGCCCATTAAACAAATGACCTGCAGGGTCATTATTTAAGGGCTCATATTACTCTGCGTTATTCTGTCTACCTGCAACGTTTGGCACCAGCTGCCCCAAGAATGGTTTGTGCCAGCATAAAATCTCAGGGTCTAGATGCCAGAAAATAAATATCTGATGTTGATTTTCAGTGCACAAATGGCAGTGTCATAACTGGTGAGCACACTTGCCCACCACCCTAGTATGTGTGGGTATTCCTCTGTGTGCAAACACCAATGGCATACGGTTTTAAATCCTAACTCTAATTCACCTGCATGCCTGTAGAGGTGAACCTGCTCAGCATAGCTTCCTTCGACAGCAGGGTACAAACATTCAGTGGCACCCTTGTGGCACTTACCACGCATCAAGTATAAACCCAAATACAAGACCACTAGCCCGCCTCACAATAAAGCCCACTAAAGGCACGTGTGACATATAATAGTCATTTTCAGTTGTATTTATTTTAAGTCCGGTCAAGGTTTATTAATATAGCGCCATTTTTGACAGATGTTGTCACAAAAACCGCTTTACAAATAATCCAGGTCCAAGCCCCCCATGCACAAGCCAAGGGCGACAGTGGCTAGTAGAAACTCCCTCAGAGGAAGAGGAAGGCTCAGGCCCATTTGACCCCCTGTCCCTAAGACTAAGCCCTACCCCTCAGTTTTATGCATTCACATCTAGGGGTAGGGTTGTCCCGATTGTTGTTGAGATGGAGGGTTAAGGCGAAGTGTTAGGGCTGCATGGGCTTTCAAACTAAAATTTTTCAGAGGCATGCTGCAAACGGAGTGTTATGAGAAAATTCCAAAATTCCAGAATGCCCTGCGAAGCATTGGCAAGATGGCTGCCCAAGCGACCAAAGAGATCTATAAATATAATCAGCATTTAAATTACGTTTTCTAATTATTAGCTAAAGCTAGTAATACGCTCATTCCAGTTCCACCTTAAATGGTGCAGCATCTATACCATTCAAGGTGGAACGGTGAAACTGAAATATAAGCTGGCGATTAAAAAGCTAAGTTCAGCTTCATAACCCTGAAAAATTCTTGGTGGTGATTATAAATCGTCATCCCGCTTCTTTAAAGGCACACAAAGCCCTAAATGTGTTTGAGCAGTGAGGAGCTGAGCTTTAGCTCCACTAGCAGCCTGTTAATGACGTCCTGTGCTTTTTTGCTTGTGTTTCTTTTATTCGGTCACATGTTAGACTGATTGATAAAAACTAAAATTGTGATTGAATTGCGAGCGCCTGTGCTCTTCGTGTGTTGATGGACAGGCAGATGGTGACGCGTGCTGAGCTAAAAGCTAAGCGATGTTTATTAAACAGACTGGTAGTACAACACAGCAGCAACAAGATCAAAGCAGACATAACCAACAGCCAAGGCCAGAGTCAGAATCAGGAGACAGGCCAAAACCAGGCCAACAACCAGACCAGCAACAGAACCAACAGGGAGCGGACAACAGAGTAAACCAGAAAGCCAAGATAGGGTCAAACCAGAGAAGCTAACAGGGAGACATGCTCAGTAAACACAGAGTGGCAATGCTTCACAGTGGGACAGTGTGAGAGAGGAGCCCTCATACAAACAGACTACATGGGGAACAGATGTGTGTTAGTACTCCGGGGAGGAGGATCTGAAAAACTGAACGGGATTGGAGGATTGTGAACATGTGATGGTGACATCATTGGGTGGTGGGTTATGGGAAATGGAGTCCGGAGGTGAGACAAGAACCAACAGGCATGGCAGTTTGCTTTAAAGCCGCTGAGGATAACTGATGATGTATCCGGTTCTCAGGGGGTTGTCCCATTTCATAGGGTGGAAAATTTCAGCCACTACCCCTCAGTTCTAAGAGGGAGGGTTACATTCGAAAACAAGGGGCCAAAGAGACCTCGAGAGGAACCAGGACTCAACAGGGGAACCCATTCTCCTCTGGTCCACACCAGACAGCATGACAAGCACAATAGCAATATAAAAGGGTCAGATTTGCAATTTAGTGCCATACTGAATAAAGGGAACGACCGATGAAAGAGAGTCCTATGAGAGGAGCGATAAGAAACAGACCTGAAAGTCTGAATGAAGCTCATCAAGCCACTGTTACCAGTGAAACCTGTAAGAGGTTTACCACAGTATACCCCTAGAATATCAATTACTACTGCTTGGCTTCTGTATAGCATAGGATAGCATGGCAAGTAAACTGGTCAGAAATGGAGGCAAGCTGTGGGCACCCAGTGGAGGCAGATGGAGCGGCAGCATCAGACCACACAGGATGGGCAGTAGTTTCGCAGCTACTAACATCTTAGGAGAAAGTACATTTACATTATTTAGCTGACCCTCTCATCCAGAGCGACTTACAAGGTTAATCATATATCAGGTAGGCCAATGTAGTGTTAGGAGTCTTGCCCAAGGACTCTTATTGGTGTAGCACAGCATAGTCACCCAGCCTGGGATTCAAACCCCAGTCTCCCATGTGTGGTGGTGGCTACTTGGCAGGTAGCGGTGTTATCCGCTGAGCTACACCAACCACAACAGTAGCTTGTTTGTGAAGAGAGGATGGCAAATCTTGGATGCCATATACCCTTTTACTGGACGGTGGGTGGGAGTGTACCGTAGGATCTATTTTATGAGTGGAAGTGGGACGAATGTAGCCAGAAGGTACGAGACAAATTGTAGCAGACGCAGGAATAAGAAAAAAAAACCCTCCTGCTGATGCCCAGCACTGGACACGGTGACCATATGCTCATGTGTACCTGCTCCATATCATCCCATCCTATTAGCAACGATTCTCTATGAAGATTATACACGCCGGGTGTGCACGATTGAAACCGTGCGTCAGCAGTTGATGCACCTTAAGGCTGAAACGTCTAATAAGAAGGGCTGTCAGAGAAACCATTCAGATCTCCTCCTGCTGGCCCATGCCAGCTTTTATAGCAAACGAGGGACATGAAAATGAGAAAGTGAGAGAGGGAAAATGAGCAGCGAAATTCAGAAGAGCAACATATTCTCAGAAATGGGAAATAATGTGACAGAAATGTATGAAAGGAAAAAGGGCATGATCCAGCACCGACTCCCTCCATAGTGACTGGGTAGATAATGTTAAGCTGTCAAATACAGGACCAACAGAAAAAAATATAGAGGAACGTGGAAATGGCGGTATAATGACTTATAGAAAGGAATGACTCATCATGTGATCTAATTACCATTAAGGAATAAAGGAAAGGAAAGATCACTGAAAATGTAACATCGTTAATTATTTTTTTGAGCAGCTGTGATAAATTGCCAGCTGTACTGCAGGCAGGTTCGTCCACGAGTGTGATTGTGTGAGGTAGGGGACTGATGGGTGGCACAGCTCTGTCACTCTGTCTGTCTGTCCATCCATCAGACTCATTCTAACTATCATGTCTTCCAGTTTTTATCCCACACACGTGATCTTGCTTTACTGGGTTAGATCAAGACTTCACTTAGCTCTCTTCCAAAATCGCTCTTTCTTTTTCTGTATCCCTGGAGTCTACGTCTACTCCCTCTGTCTCTCTCTCTCTCTCTGTCCTCTCTCTCTGTCTCTCCTATCTATCTCTCCCTCTTTCTCTCTCGCTCTGGTCCACTCCTCTCTCTGTCCTTGTCTCATCTCTCTGTCTCTGTCTCTCTCAGTACGAACTCTCTCGTCTCTCCTCTCTCTTCTCCATACTCTTAGTGTCTCTCTCTCTCTCATCTCTCGCTCTCCTTCTCTCACTACTCTCGTCTCACTCTCTCTCTCTCTCTCAATCTCTTCTCCATCACTCTCTCTCTCTCTCTTCTCTCTCTGTCTTCTCTACTCTCTCTCTCTCTCGAATCGTCTTCGCGTCTCTTTCTCCGCAAATCGGCTTGTCCTCTCTGTCTCCTCCTCTCTGTCTCTCTCTCCGGAAAAAAATCTTGCTCTCTCAAATCTCTCTCTCTCTCGTCTCTCAACACACATGTGGCTCTGTCGGTCCCCTTAGCTCAAACACCAGTCCATCAGTCTAAGACAAATTACTATATAATATATAGTATAGAGAGGTAAATGGTTACACCTTCTGATATTCCAGCCCAGCCAAATGACCTTTCGGCATAGGGCCGAGCAGACCCAGCATGCACAATATGGGGTAAGTAGTCATAAGTGGCTATAAGATTAGAGAGACGAGATGACACAGTGTCCAGGTGGAAGTGGTAAGACCAAGTCGAAGAATTGAAGGGAAAGGCAGCACATATGTTGACAGACCGCACTTTGCACTTGCCAAACACCACCAGTTGCCAAAGGGCACTTGATGGGGGCCGTGATGTATGAGAAGTGGAAAATCGCTGTGGGAAGGTCTGTGACCTGGGGCAAGCAATTATGCAGTGCCGGGACAGGGAGACTGTGTCCACAGTGCGTGCACCCAAAGACTACAGCTTAAAGCTTAGTAGGGCACTGGGAGGATATTGTAAGTATGGGGTTGTTTTAGTGTGACTGCTGACTACGCTGTGCTGGTGAAAAGGCTTCCATGCCGAGCTTGTGAGGCATGCTCCTTGCTCGCTAAGATAACTTGCTTTCCATTTACCTACCTTCACAGTTACGAAGTTTTAGGTGACTATATCTAGTTTTTGTGCAGATTTTGAGTCTTTAATATAGTGGAAGAGATTTGAAGAGTCAAACGAACCAAAAACAAGGCAGCGAAGTGAATGAAAAGGGCCATAGCAAAAGATGAAGTGTCTTTGCAAGCGGTTTAGGCTACGATGAGTATACAGCATATGATGCATCCCAATTGGCTCATCGGCAACAGTCTATTTGGCATAATGTTTTTTTAGTTACTCACCCCCTTTGTCTTGTCCCGTCTTCACGGACCTAATATTCCAATTATGTGCAGATCTCAAGTGTAACTCCATGGGTTTATAACAGCTGAGCCACAGTACTTATTATACAATGTAAATGAAGGTTACCAACAATAAGAAGTTGAACTGTTGGAGTTTGTTTCAGATGTATAGAAACGTACTTGTGGATGCAAAACTCTATACCCACATTGGTGAGTGGACTCAGCAGTTTAACCCACATACCACCAGAGGTGCTACCACCACCATTTGGGAGATAGGGGTTTGGAAATCCCAGTTCTAGGTAGACAAATGCAGAGGCTACTCCAATAAGAGTCCTTGGGAGGACCTCTCAACCAGCACTGGCATACCTGTAAACACCAAAACAATACAGATTGTACAGGCTCTGGATGTAAATAGCATCAGCTCACAAGAACGACCTTATAACTAACTCGGATTTCATTTTCAGCCTGGCTCACCTTAAGCTTGTGTATACAGGCAGTTAAGATTTTTTTTTGGTTAAATGACCATAAACCCATTTATGTTTTCATAGGCGCACTGGATGGTAGGTCGAGCGCGGAAGACCTACACAAAGAAAGGCGTGAGTGTAGCAACTTTATTCGAAATAGATGTTGCCGAGGAGAAAGAACCAATGCGGAGGGACATATGAGTCAGTACTACCTTAACTTCAACTATATGTTAAGGTTGCAAGTCCCAGATTAACGAGGGGACAAGACTGACAAAACCTCAACGGTTACAATCTTACCACAATGCTAAGTTGAAACCAGACAGAAGCACTAATCACAGTGGAAATTCATTTCCCAGCCAAACTAGGAAATAAAGGTCATGAGTTGGGCATAAACAGAAAATCGCTAAGGATGGAGTTAAAGACCACACTTCAAGGCAGGTTTAACGGACCCTTAGGTTTTGAAAGTTAAAGCTAAAACGAGCAGAGTCCATGTGCTCTCCTCTTGATGTTACCTTTCTGCGCATGCCGGAGTTCATGTAAAAAGCATCAACAAACAGCGTCTCAAAGTAGTCTTGCAATTAAATCTCATAAACCTTGAAATAATAGCTGGTGAGAATTATACAGATGCTGGCGCTACACTCGAGATCTCAGGGTTTACCGCGCAGAAATTGGCAAACCTGATTACAAGCCAGTCTGCTTTTGGTGAAAACTAATTGCATCAATCCTTGCGGTCCACATCAAACCGCGGTTGACGGAGAAACCTTTAATTGGACGTACTTACTCCAGCAGCCACAGGCAGACAAGAGGGCGGAACAGGATCAATAATATGTGATGGAGGGAGCGGGAAATCATGACTTTAATACGTGAGAGAGATCCAAGTGGGCTGTGCCCCACACTGTGCTCCCGCCCTCCTTAATGGTGCACAAGGTGGACTCAGAAACACCTGTGGACAAGCATACAAAGCAAGTAGTGAATAATACCATGCTGCATCTGTGGCATAAAAAACACTCAGCGTAAACTAACGTTTTGAATAATGGATAGCGGGTTGGTGTGATGAGTCATAGTATATGAGGATACCAAGATAAATGCGGTGCTATGTGTGGAAGTGATCAATGCTGGCTGAAGAAATCCAATCTGGTTTGTGTTTGGGGTTCTGTGAAGTGCGTTTCTTCCCGGTACTTTAGAACTTCTTTCCATATTACACTTCCCCTCACATACACAGATTCGCTTTTCATCTGCCCTGAAAGAATTGGGTCCATTACAGTTTTCTCGTCCTTCATCTAAGGACCTGTGTTATGTGGATCCTGATGAGAGACAAACAGGCCTCGGTTTGATGGTTTTGTTAAGAAAGAAGAGATCAATGCTCCTGCCGCAACCTCAGCTGGTTTCTTTATCGAATGGGGATTACCCCTGTTGGGTTCTGCTAGAAAACACGCGAATCTTTGGCACTTAAAATATGACTTTGGTGGATTTGTAGTGACGCGCGGTCCAACTCTAAAGTGAGGCCAGTGAAAACTAAACACCATGACCAATGCCTTCCACTAAGCTTTCAACAGAGTCATTGGGAGGCCGCCGCTCTACCAAATCAAGAGGATACAACTCCCAACAAAACTAGCACCAAAAGAAGGCACTCATTGTCATCGGCAAAGCATTATGTCTTAATGCCACCCCCACCCAACCCACCCAGACATCATATACCACTGTTGTGACTTCAGCATTCAAACCTTTCAGGTGTTTAACTCACCTTCGGGCCAACAAACCATCAATTTGTGCTTTTAACCACAGTTTGGAGGACTGTTAAATCTTTGATGAATCTACTCTTCATACCACAGAAGCTATTTTGATGAACATAATGCTAATCATGAACATGACGCTAACATGATACTCTTTGCAGGTATGTAACTGAAAAACAAATGGAGAAATCAAACATTGCTGTGAACATTTGAAAGGTGACATATTGGTGGTGACCCTGACTGGCAAAGAGCTGCCAGTCTATGTGGGAGATTGGGGTTTGATTCCCGGTCTGGGTAACTATGCTGTGCTACACCAATAAGAGTCCGTGGGCAAGACTCCTAACCCTACACTGGCCTACCTGTAATATGAATAACCTCGTAAGTCGCTCTGGATAAGAGCGTCAGTTAACTGCCGTAAACGTAAACCTGCTTTTCCACAGTGTAGGAGCAGTTCTCTGGGATCAAAATACCACCAAGATGAAGCGGTACAGATCCTGCAGTTGCCTGAGATGAAAGGAGAAAAAAAAAGAAAG